>VWZQ01005474.1:129470-155322 GCA_013397015.1 Myiagra hebetior | reverse complement strand
TGCTTTGTGATCCTGTAGTGTTTTGTGGTGGGCAGAAATAGCATCGGTGTATGATCCTTCCTATTTAAGAGATATTTATTCAGTTCAGCTTCTCGAGTGAGTAAGAGACCATCATCCATCACCAGCTGGTTTGTTTTTCAGTATTTTGTTTCTGGGAAATTTTGTAAAAGGCTACAGAAATAAGGCTGTGTTTTTAGGAATCTGACACATCACAATGTTACACTGAAATAAACAATTATAATTACAAAGTCAGTGCAGATTCTTTCAGTGGAGATACTTTCACCAAACAACTAGCCACCTTGTCATAACAGAGAAAGTTAATAGCATCATTATTTGTTTTTCACTTTCATTGTGCTCTTAAATAAAAATTTTCATATTTCATTGTTCATTTAAACATAATTCTTTGAAACTTGGGCATGTAATACAAGATCCTAAATAAAATTTACTAATAATTCTGTTACAATCTTAGGCAACTTTTCTGGAGGCATTGGTGTGACTTTGGATTCCAAGAATGGCTTGGAAGTGTGCAATAGGAATCCTTCTCTCTTAAAAAATTTACAATAATTTTTCAGTCTTTCTACCTATCTACCTAGCTGGAAGGCCTTGGGAATGTAGGATTGATAGAGCTGAAAGGCCCCCAGCTGTAATCCACTGCTGTGTATACAGAGGCAGATAAACCAGAGAAAAAGATAAGGCACCAGGTGCTGAAATACACTTTTTTCTTGGTTATTTCTCAGTGTATATTAAGCCAAGTAGTTTTTTATCCATTTGGTTGGGATTATCTATTTAATCTCTCTACAAGTAATGAAATTAGAAATTATATGTTAATAGCTTGTAAACAATCTGGAGATGTTTACACAAGCAGTTGTGATGTGTTGTTATACCAGACTGGAAAAAGCCTTTTCTTGTGTTTGTGTTGACACTGTGCTTCTGAACAACGAGATTACATTCAATAAGAGCACATGGAATGAAACACAGGCTTCTAAACAAGATTTGCAAAGAATATGGCATTACATCCATGACCTTGATTGGAACATTGAAATAAAATGAATCTTGCTTTTAAAATAGGTAACACAAGTTCTAGATGTCCTAAGAGCAGGGAAAAAAAAAGGAAAAATCTATTTGTCTGAGCAAGTAGTTCTATCTACCAAAATGTTTCACAGTATGAAAAGTCAAAAGGACACCTGGCTGAAGTGCGTTTTTGAAAAAAACCATTTATGGTGGAAGATTTATGGAACTGACTGCTGCAGAAACATTAAAATCATCTCCCACAAGCTGTCGTAATTGTATTTGCTTTGCTACCTCTTTAAGTTCTTCTTAAAAGTGATCTTTATGGCTTATTTACATTTCCTGTTGGCTTCAGAAACCATAAGTTCACTGTAACTTTTGAAATGTGATATTCTTGAGCAGACTGTAAAGCTTGAGGTCTGAACACAAGATCCAGTTTCTAAAACAATACAATATAAAAAATAAAATTCAGTTTTCAGTAAGTCAGTCACAGAATCATTACTTCAGTGTAGTAACATTGTTGCCTGAGGGGGGCAAAAAATTGCTATTAACATTTTATTCAACTTTTGCCTACAGATACTTCTTACTACTTTTTATCGCTGATAGCACTGTTTCCATCCTTCTTGTCACTCTTGCTCCTGTTTTCCTCAGGTAGAAGCAAAGCTCAAAAATACATCTGGAAAACATACCTGTGAATATTTCTACATAAGCTCAAAAATACATCTGGAAAACATACCTGTGAATATTTCTACATATCTCTCTTTTCTACATATCTCTTTTCTTGACTGCTGTGTCTTGAAAGAGAATGAAAAGGTATGAGTTTTTGCTTTTCTAAAATTAATTTGGATCAAGCTGAGATGCCTTTGCACCACATGTTGCTCCACAGAGAAGTGGGCTAGCTGTTTCAGGTAATATTTTGTAAAATTAAACTCTGTTTTCAACAAAGACTACTACCAACAAAAGGTCTCTAGGAGACTGTTTGAATCTTTGCTCATTTGCTAAACTGATTCCTGATGACTTAAGTAAACCTAGTTTTTACAAGCTGTATGCATGCATTTATTTTGTAAATTCTTTCATACTAGTAGTTTCTTCCCCCCGCCCCTCACTGAGAAGGGAAAATTTCCATGGAGGGGGAACCAAATGCATTCTACATTCAGATCAGAATCTTTTGTGAGAGAGCCTAGGCTTTCCACTGGACAGAGTGCAGAGCTGCCCCTAGTGATGCTGAGCTCTTGACCCCAAAGCAGCACAGACCCGTAAGTCATGCTGCTGACAAAGGTGTTTGGAAGCTGACCTGGAGATGTTGTGCCACAGCCCCAGGAATGTGATTCAGGATCATCAAAGAGCCCAGCCACCAGCAATGGTTTACTTGTGTAAGAGCAGGGGTGCTGATGTGGGCTTTCAAAAGTGTGTTAGATTTTAATGAAGACTGTGTTTCCCCATGTAGGTATAGATGAATTGCTGCCTATTACAATGAAAGGGCCAGCATTATTGTCTGTCTCAGGAATGAGGCTTGATTAGTTCTTACATACAATGAATAATGTAATATAATGTATGCATGCAATTGGACACAAGTAATTAAAAAAGGGAAACTAAGCTATAGTGTGTGGAATGATTTACAGAAATGTACAGAGATCTGAACCTCGAAATATCTGCTGTAGTCCTAATTTGATTATTTGAGTTATGAAAATAGACAAAATAATAATCAAGGCAAGGATAACTGTAAATCTACTGTTTTTTTCTAAGCCAGAAGCAGAATGTTAGTAAGTTTCCAGAAATTAGGAGAATCATCCCTACATTGCAGGCTACCCACCTGGTAGTCTCAGTCTCTTATGTGGCATGCTGTTTTGCATAATTATGCTTAATGAAGATGTCCCTGGTGCAGGGAGTTTCTTTATGAATTGTTCAGTCTGGATATTATAAAACTTTCTGGAAAAAGAATTTGGGTAATGATCCACCTTAGAGATAGAAGACAGATGCATGTTAATCTGATTTGTGTCTAAGAAGGTACAGTGACAAAAAAAAAAATCACTACTGCTTGAATTAGCTTTTTAGGCAAGGCCAAGACCCATGGCAGAGCTCTTTGACAAAGGGTGTTGAGACAAACTTTCGTTGCCGTCCAAATATAATAAATATGTAATTCTTGTTTTATGGATTGCAAATAAGAAGAAGCAGCCACTTACACAAGACTCTCTGGGAAAAACTCTGTTTTGGTCAATATCTTCCAGGTTGTGATATATGGGTTTGTGAGGACTAAGAGACAGGAACCTGAGATGTTAACTGTGACTGGATAGGCTTAATTTAAACCAAAACAGTCAATACAAATTATTCAAAGCAAATGACCCTGTTTTCTGAACATTATTTGTTCAGATATTTTGTGATGTGCATCAAAATAGTGAATTTTGCCTATTTTAAAAAAGACACAATGAAACAACTGTTTGTTCTCTTCACAAACAGCCTGCACTCATTCCAGGGGTTCTGAAGATGATGGCATTCCCCTTAAGAAATGGTGCTTAACAGTTTATAGAACATTCTGACTGCTTTGGTATAGGAAATAATTTGTCACCATGTAGGCAGTGCCCTGAGTGGGAAGAGATAACTTTCTATCTTCTAAATAGAAGCTGTTCAGAACTGGGGGGGTTGCAGTAACAAAGGTAGTTGTCAGGAGTAAGCTGCAGCCATGGCAGCCAAAGCTCTAGATTTGGAAGAAATGTTGCCAAACACAGGAAAAGAACTGCAGGTAGCTAAAATATTCCTCACAGTCACTGCCTGAACTCTAGTTCATCAAGTGTCTTTTTTAATTTCAGTCAGTCCCACAGTCTAACATGACTATGAGCAGGGTTATAGATTTTATTCTTGGCCTTAATTACAGCAATAAGTGATTCTGTCGAGGAGATGCAGGAAGCATTTAAGGGTGTATATTCTTGTTATTTCCAACCAGTCTGTTTTAATGGCTTGCAGAGGCTAAAAAGAAGTAGGCTTGTTTTTTTCATCAATGATTATATGTAGGTCTGAGTGCTGCCATCAGGCAGAAGCAAGAAAACAGAAAAAATATTCTACAGTGATAGATAAGTAAAATCTTCCTCCCACTGTGACCTTTCCTCTACCCTTTTTCAAGGTCTTTGAATGAAACTCGAATACTTCTTGTATTCTGCGCAATAATCTGATGCTGAGCAGGATATGTTTGTCAGACAATCAGATTTGTAAGCTCCATGCCTCTGTGTGTAATTCAGAAGACTTTTATATTTAGTAGATATAGACTGTGAAGACATGAAAGTTTCGGTGGAATCGCAAAAAATCTGTCCTGGGAGGAACAAGAGTTTGTCCTCGGTTCTGTTGCATGGAGCTTCTATTTTGCACCAGCGTTTCCTTGTGTAAAGTTTAGTTGAAACTATATTTAACCAGTATGTTCTAGTTTTAAACTAAATGTTCTGCATATATAAAATATATCATGAGCTAAGTTAAAAAATAGTATCTGGCTCGACTGGACTTAGAATATGTTTATCTTGTTTATTGCATCACTATTTTTCAAACATTTGGTCTTGATTTTGTGGATAATGCCACCATTTTCTCTCACACTAGAAAATACTTGGGATACATAATTCTCATGCAAGTATAATCTGAAACGAATTTAGCAGTAGGCTTTTGAGGCAAAAGTTCCACTACTTGTGGCTGGATTTGTAGACAGCAACTTCAAGTGATCTTATCTGAGTTATTCTTGTATATGATTCCACATGAGTACAACCATAACTCACCAGATAGAAAGTCAGAACACATTTTTTCACACATGAGCCTCCCTTATGTGAGCTTTGATGTCAGTTGAGGGGACAATAAATACATTTGATGCAAATACTGCGTCACAGAATTTACTTGGGAAATTACAAGAGTTTCAAAAATCCACCGGAATCTAAATAATTTAACCATCAGCTTAACCATAAAACACACTGAGTACATAAAAAGTGAAGCAATTTTGATGCAATATGGCAATATTCTGTGCTACAATGAAGTGTAAACAGGAAGCATGCAAATATTTGATGACTAGTAACAGAATGAAAATAGAAAACAAATGTGAAGAAGAAAGGTAAGTAGATCTGTAAACACAAGACTGTTTCTTTCCAGAGCAAAGAGTGGTTCTCTCTAACAAAGCCATGCATTATGATAGGAGACTTTGTTAACTATTGCAATGTCCTTGACTATGAAGAAGATTTCAGGTTCTTCCTGAAGGAATTAATGTGTACACACAATTTCAAGTGCAAAACAACACAGTCGTGGGGTATGTTTGCTATGTTTGTATATAAAATAGCAGCATATTATGTAACAGAATAGGCACAGTAGCACATTCAATTTAACCAAATGGATAATACAGATTATATAATCCCTGTAATAAAAACAAACTTGTGGATGGCCTCATGCACTTGCATGTCGTGCTACTTCTTACATTTATTATGGTAACAGTACACTTCAGCCTTCTAGAAGATTGTGTTTAAATGGTTGATGTACAAAAGACATTTTAATGCTGCAGGCGATCAGCTGGTGCATTACAGCAATTCATAGCTCTTGATGCACTTCTTGTACACCCTATTAAAGCAGAAATGAGAGACACAGGGTGAAAAAATCCAAGACAGCATATGCTTTGGAGAAAGTTTTCTCATATTGTTCCAATGGTTTCAATGAGACAGAAAAAAAGGACTGGGTGAAGAAAGCTCACTTCAATGCTTCTCAACAAATTCAGTGGAAACTCCTGTTGCTTTTGAGTGTTTCATAGATATAGAACAGCACGCTAAACATAGGGGTCCTCTCCTGAATCTTATTATTCTTGGCTTCAACAATGACAACTGAGTCTTCTTTTGTGTGTGTGAGTGTATTAGAGCAATGAAAAGTAAAAGGTTGTGCAAACATCTACTGTGGCTGACTGTTTTTTCCAGAAATCTTCACTACAGATTCTTGTTGTCTTTTGCTGTATTTTTGTTACTTCTGACCTTTAAAGATCTTCTGAATGCAGTTAAATACTATTTCAGGTAGCTGATATATAAACGGTAGAAAGATCAATCCTACCCTCCAGTGTGCAAATCATAACCCCTCATTACCTGGCCTAGCTTAAATATCTGGTTTTTGTTTGTTTATTATGTCATGAGAGATGGGAAATAGATCTGCTGGAAGAATCTTACTGAAGACCAAAAAAACCCAGAAAATTATTTTTCAAAGTCCTCAGCAATCTGAACTGCTGTTTCCCCTCTGATTTAAGGACCAACCTTGGTACAGTAAGTATAAATCTGTTGAATACATATGAATTAAAATTTGGGAGCATGGAACTTCCCAGTCTGACAATTCAGGAGCAATCTGGCAGTCACACTTCCACTACCAGGGACTTCAGCTGCTGCGACTGAAGTCCTTTTGAAACAGGCACCTTCACACACCTCACTCTCACATGGTCAGACCAGGTTTCCTTACCAGCTCGACCCCAGGTTTCCCTCAGAAGAGCCACGGATGTCTTATTCCATAAAGCAATTTATTCACAGTACAGTAACAGAGAAAAAGCTCGAGCTGATGTCCCTGAGGAGGGGCCCCCAACAAAGGAACCCCACGGCTTTTATTCCCTCACAGTCCAAGGACAAAACTATCGCTGTCCCTCCTGAGCCATCAGCCCCTGCTGTGTCTCAGTGTCCGGACCCCTGTCTGGCACCACAGCTCCCTGTGCCCTTTGTGGGGCCAAGGGCTGGCAGTTCCTGGTGTCTTGCCTTGGGCTCCCACTTAGAGCTGAACCTGCATCTCCCACTGCAGCTGCACCCTGAGCTGCCTGCACTGAATGTGTTCCTCAACACTTGCTGGAGATGGTATGGAAACTCAGTGGGTTGTACTGGTATCGTTAAGTACAACTTGAGTTGGGGCAGAGTTTTGCTTTTTCTGTATATCTCCAAACTGATACACTGTACTTAATTTTTTGCATTTGTTAATAGATCCTCATATTTCTGTTTTTAAGAATTTGTCATGTAGGTCTATGTTAGGCTAGCAGAGGTCTGTTTAACTCCTCTTCCAGGTATTCTAGTGTGCTGCTGGTAAAGTGAGTGAATATTTGGAGGTGGGTTGAGATTCCCCAGAACACGATCTTTTGGCATTAATTTTCAACATTAGCATATGAAACTAAGAACCAAATTCCTTAACAAGCTGAGCTGTTTTTATGAAGCTGATGAATCTGAATAGGGTTGGCTGGATATCCCCTCTCTTGTCTGCTCTTTAACTGCCCAGAATGAAGACAATTTTTTGTTATCCTCCATATGCAAAGCATATTCCTCTCATCAACATATTCTTCATTTTGCCGTTCCCACCTTTCTGTTCTCATCTCAGATGACGGAGCATAGCCTGTATCTGGGGCATTGCTATGCTGATGTTCCAAGGTACAGCTGGTGAAGGCAATTATTTGAAGCATAGTATTTGAAGTATTCTCATAGGAAATCTATGCCAGTTTGGAGCAAGATGCAGACAAACCTTAACAGGTGCACATTAGGTTTTGACATGCTTCTTCAGCACATGGTGAAATTAGAATTACTAGAGGGGAAAACAAATTCACCCTACACCTTCTAAACTCCTACCCTTGGTAATTTACAGTTTGACTTTACTTTTATTCCTCCAATTGTCATATACCAAGAGACACAGCATAACTTCCTTCCTCTTCGATAGAAGTACTTCTCCCTCTGAAATAATGAGTGCCTTAACCACATTTTTCTGTCTTTCCTTTTTCTCATTCTAATCCCTCAGGAGAGATAGAAACTAGTTAGTTTAAGCCAGGTGACAGGCTGAGGTGCTTAACTCAAGCACAGGTGTGCATTTCTCTTGAGTTTCTGAAGCAGTTTTTAATCTTTGGAAGGTTTCAATGATAGTAGATAAGAGAAAAATGAAGAAAAAAACCAGTCTGTGTTTAATTTTTACATTTTTGAAATTAACAAGCTAATTGTACAAAGTATTGAGAAAAAATGATCTTGAAATCTACAGCTTTTTGTATCTGTACCTAATTTTGTTTAGTATGTGTTTCAAATTAAGGTATGGAAAAGGGGGAAGAAGAGGGTTTTAGAGTCAACTCAAAATAACTTTGCTTTTGGGAGAAGGTTAGGAGGGGATTCAGTAAATATCAACATGAGTTACTCTCACAGCTTGGTCTGCATTAGAAAGAGGGAAACCTCAGGACTGGTGACTTACTCAAAATCACAGCAGGTTCTTCAGAGGGCTTGTCCTGCTAAGTAGATCAGTAAAATCTCAGACAAATGCTGTTATTGCCAAACCTTTCCTTCTCTTCCTTCTTACTGCATTGGCGCTGATCTCTGTCTTTGTTCCTGCTACAGCCCTATCGTAGAAGCCCAAAGCAGTAACCCTCAGCAGCAGCTCTGCAGAGAAGTGCTGCAGTGCTGCTGGAGGAGTGCCAGCTGAAGGCCAGGTAAGCAGAGAGGGGCAGCCATCCAAAAATATTTTGCTAATTTAGAGATGTGTCTGAATTTTCCAAGCTTTATCTCTCAGCCTTTCCTCTCCCCAGAGGTCTGGCAAGCAGTTCTGACTAGGCCCTCCTTCCTCTGTACTCAACATATTCCCACTTTGAAAATCTTGCTGAAAAGGTAAAACTTGCATGTAATAAAATTCTTCGGAAAATGATTGCTGTTAAACACCTTGGAGGGAGCAATTCATTCTGCCACCGTACAGAATAACATCACCTGCTGTACTGCTTCTGAAATCAATGAGCTATTTTTGCTGCATAGAGGGAGAAATGAAAAGTAAAATAAAGCATAGCAAACACTGATTAGTAAATTGATGTCTCAGCACCACTGAGCCTAGATCAGTACCTAAATCCACAGATGGACTGGTTGCTTTAAAGGCTCTTAAAAAATAGAGAATATAGTGCAAAAAAGTGTCAGAATTGGTGGGGTGAAAGATGGTCTTTCAGCTACTTTGTGCCAGAAATTAACTAGGGTAGTGCATAGTTTCCAGCAGGGGCACTGAAGAATTACTGCTGATACAGTTTTTTTTTTTTTTTTTTTTTACACTATTCCATGCTTTGCCATCCAAATAGTTTAGTTGAGGGATTTCTTTTTATTAATAGACTGAAAGACTTAATGTTCACAACAGCCTCTGACTTGGTAAAAGCTGATCTCAATTTAGCAGGTTGTAATTTTCTGTCTTCCTTATTTCAGCATTTTTATCTGTGTTTGCTTGGGGGTTTTTTATATGTTTTTAAGAGATGGAGTGAAGGTTCACCAAGATACAAGGCAGCACAATAGGATAGCTTGATGTAGGGTGCACAAAAGTTTGTTTATCTTTCTTTTAGTGACTTTCTCGCCTAAAAAATAAAAGATTGGAGCACTTAAAGTTTTCACAGGTGAGATGAGAAAAGAAAGATGTAGAAGGGTCATACCATTGCTCCTTGATGGATGCAATTTAAAAGTGGGACTGGTGGCAGAAAGCTGATTGATGTAGTCTTACCCCTTTTTCTCAGAACAACTTTCCCCTCTTTCTTCTAGAAAGGCTTGAATATGCCAGCATCCTTGTTCTGGCCCAATTAAAATTAAAGAGCTAATTCTCTTGACTGCAGATCTGATGAGCTTTGGAGTAATGCTATGACTTGTCAACTGAAGGCTGAAGTCTTGTGAAATATAGGAAAGTCTGACTGCTGCAGTTGGCTGCCATGCCTAGGAAACTCTTTGCCAGGCTAAAATTGTGCTGTGTTGTGCTCTGGAAAATGAGGGCAAACAGACAGCTACTATGCTGTTCGATGGCACAACATTTTCATGACAAGCCTCCTCAGTACAACTGTACTGCAACAGGTAAAGCATATTGCACAACAACATGTGAATATAACTGTCAGGTGCAGAGAGTGCAATGTGAGAGAAAATTTGAACCAGCTAAAGGAACTGAATATCATCAGCAATAAGCAGAAAACTCCACAGGACTCAAATCAAGCTTGATAGCACACACTTTCATATGAAAACAGTATCAATGAGACCCTTTAATAGGGTATTACCTCATGTGTTAGGCTTAGAAGGGCTTAAAAAGTTTTACTGTTGATCTTAGCTGTAGCAGAATGACCAACTTCAAACCAATGGCTGCAGTTGCATCTCTTCCCAGACTAATACATTTTCTCGGATACAGATGTTAGAAAGGCAGTACCTTGTGCAAGGTAAATTTGCATGAATTTGTTTAGCTCATCAGTTTGAAGTTCATAAGAAAAGAAGTGATTCTCAGCATGAATAAATTATGGAATACAGTTCAAAGGACTTATAAGAATTACAGCCGACCTTTTGAAGAATTACTGAGACTGAGCCCCCTGTGCTATAAAAGATGTGATGACCAACAATATGAGCAGGAAAGTAAAAATATTCAGTCTTCTAGAATTAGGACAATGGGTTTTCCCTTCAAAGGCTATTTGATTCTAGTATGAAAGTGTTATATTGCAAGAAGCAGCTGTCTATTTAAAATAACAGCTTGTCAATGACGGCCAAAGCTCTTGTGAAGAACAGGAAGGTCTGACTGCTGTAAATCAGTCCCAAAAAATCAGCAGATTTCACTCGTACAAAGAAAACCCAGCAGAAGAGAAGATATGGTTTTAATTACTGACAGGTAGAGCTGCACATTTTTAATCAGTGGCCATTTATATCAGTACTATGATGAGTGAAGATGAAAGTCCTTAGGCTCGAATTTGTGCTTCTGCAGATTAGGAATTAGATCAGTCTGCTGTAATTAAAACAATGCACCAAAGAATCCAAGTGTTAAAAAAAGGACTAAGTGTTTTTTTCATCTATTATGTCTCCCTCAGCTGGCAAATGTTGCTATTTTTGGTTCCAGAGGACTGAGTTTACTTTGCCAAATATAGGATAGCTGCACATAGTCCTCTATAACAGTGGTGCTTGCTGTACTACATGCCTTACAGATGGGGAATGACATATGCAGTGATAATTCATCACATGCTAAAAAATACCTGAAATAGGAAAGATGCATCACACCATGGAACTGCACAATTATTTTTGTTATATGTAAAGGAAGATGAATTGGACAGTATTTTAAATACCTAAAGTAAGGGGAGATATATCACCTTTGAACTGCTTGTCACAGACTCAATATTAACTATACAGCTCCTTCCGGTATTTTATTCAGTCACTCAGCTGAAGTAGTCTTATTTTTACTTCCTATTTTTACCTTTCCTTGCACATTGGTTGTTCTCCCATAAACCTTCCACTCTTTAGCCATCTTGGGAAGTCCTTATTTTTTGTCTTGTCCATTCCTGCAGTGAAAGAGAAAACATTTACTTTGTTCCTTGTTACTCAACTCCTGCTTTGCTTCATATTATTAATCATAATATCCTCACTTAGTTTCTTGGTGTCGGCTTTCCTTGAATACAGATTCTGAGGATGATGAGCAGAAAAGAGGAGAACGTTACGTTTAGGCAGATGGATATCAGAATGAAGGAAACCAGGCAGATGATGTCTCATTTTATATTCATGTAATTAATATTGTTCCAATTGCAATACTGATCTTAAGAATTCTCTCAGCTGTTGATATTTCCTTAAGTGAAAATAGAATGTATTTGCTAATCTGTAGTGAATGTTGGTGTAAGGGGCAAAAACCCTCTTTTTGAATAAATCACAAGAATTTTGACAGGTGGGGCACTCTCTGTATTATTGAACTGTGTATTATACAACTGTGTTATCAGGCTGAAATTCAAGTTTGACTGATAGTTACAGCTGTGGTGCATCTGTGTACCAGGGCTCTGGCTTTATCCCTGCCCTGTGCAGTCCGTCCTCACTTCCTTCTCTGTGTAGTTTGTGCACCAGGCTGGTTCAAGATGATAGGGCCACAAAAGGTAAAGGAGTATTTCATAGCACCTTCACAACAGAGGAAAGGAAAATGTGGTAAAGGAGCTTGTGGGGAGGAAACACCAAGCACTCCTGAATCACTCCCCACCCTGGGGGACCCCCATTGTGCTCAGGCTCCCTGTTAGGCACCTTTCGTACGCATTAATTAGGCATCTCAGTGGGAATATCTGGAACAGTCTGCAGCAGGGATATCCCCAGGCTGTTCCTGCTGTGGAAGAAGGTTGTGAACAAGTCATATGCAGATTTTACATACTCGGTAGAAACTGTCCCTCCTTATGCAGACAGGGTCCCATGAAACAGTTTCCTACATGCAGCTGGAGATAATCAATAATAAATGGCCATATGTATGCTGGAGGAATTGCATAGGGCCACAGGTGAGCTGGTCATACAAATTATCCAGAATCAGGGCTTGGCACATCCTGTTTAATTCTGCTGCAGATAGTGCCACACAGATGCTTGCAGTGGAGCTTCCTGTCAACATTCGGACAGCAAATGACCCATGTATTTGTTTACTATATAAATACAACCCCATTCAAAAAACCTCAAGAAATGAATTTTTTCTATAAAGGCTCTGTCAATATGTGTCTGTCCAGGACAGGAGATGCACAACAAGGCCCAGCCTCACTCCATACCTTTGGGAAAATAGGCATAAAACATGATATGGTAAGAAACTTATGATTTTTTTTTTCTATTTTCCCCTCTTGAGATAGCTTTATTTGGTTGCAAAATGGTGATCTCCATAGACAGTGGTCCAGATGTTAAGCTTTTACACAGAAGCAATTGGTAGTTGCCTTCTTTATCAAAGTTATCTTTGTGATCTTGAGCACATTCTTCTCTTTCTTGGATAATGGAGGCTGGATAAGTATCATCAACAGAGAAGTATCTCTGCAGGGAGAAGATTAATAGTGCTTGAGGAATCTAATCTCTCAGACAAAAGCAAAATGAAGCCTTGTGACTAGAAGTTCAAATTAGAAATAAATGATGGAATTATTGGAAAGTTTTTGGACTGTCTCAAATGATATATTTGATTAACCAACAAAAAATGTATGCATATTTTTTTTTCCCCACAGAAAAATGAAGGAATATATTCTACTCTTAAAACAGCTTGAACTACCACTTAAAGTATTTTAGTGAAAGTCTTCTTTAATACTGGATTTTTCTAAAGCCCATGTTGTAGCCAGCAGAAACTCTCAACCACTTTAAGCATAGTTTTGTTAAAAATCCGCCTAAAATGACACAATTAAGTCAATTTTGCTGAAAGGAACAAAAAGAGCATTTAAATCTTTTTTTCTACATATATGTTCCTCCTCAACAGTCCTCGTTAGGCCTAGGCATTAGCTAAACACAACTGCCTTCCCACTGGCACTCTGTGGAGCATAACTTCAGACCTATTCTCATGCAAATTCTACCTTTTATAAGTTAGGAAGGAGAACTTTTGAGAATGGATCTTCATAACACATAGGAGCGTGTATCTATGTTTTTAAATGATATAGCATAAGCTGTTAATTTTATTCAGTTTAAATAAAAGACCATACATTCCTTGTTTATTCTAGTGTAAGCACAGTAATTCAAAACAGGTGGCTTAGAATGTGAGGTATATGGACAGAAACGGGATCATTACTTTACAAATGTAGATTTGGGTCATTTCACAAACTAAGTGGCTGGCTTATGTAATCATAGCCAAAGTAACTACACATGTAAGTGTTTGCCATTATTAATAAATGCTTCACTTCCTGTTAACTCTAATTTTCGTGCAGCAAATGTAGGAAGAATTCAAATAAAGGCGGTATAGTGGCAATGCATGCTGTGTGGAGGCTCAGCAATTAATTTGATATAAAAGTAAAAGGGGATAAAAGAACGCATCTTGCATGTTGAATATATTCAGTTTAAGTCATAGAATATTGGAGGAAGTTCATTAAGACATTGGTTAGTGATTCGCATGCATGAAATTCTTCTGACATCCAGAAGGTGTTAGCCTGGGATTTCTAACTCAAACAGAAAAAATGCCAATAAGGGCTCACATTTTGGACATACATGTACAAATCATTACATATATATATATATGTATATATGTATATATGCACATATGGAAAAAGAGGGCTATTTAAGGCCACTGTAGTGTCAGGTGCATGGGAGGGAGACAACAGCATAGTTGAGAAAATTAGCCACACAAATAGTCAATGTAAATTTGCAGCTTATTAACTTCGTTCCAGTTTCTAGTCATGAAAATTTGAGAACACTTAATATTGGGCTACCATTCCTTAGCTTGAAGTTTACTCAAGGGGAAAGAACCCTTTTTAAATAAAAAATACTCTTCTGCGTTATCTCTGTCTTATGTTTTGACGCTCTGCAGCTTCCCCTTCCATGGCCTCATAGATTTCATTTGCCGTGGTACAGTGCTGATGCGTGGAGGGTCAAGTTCTCAGAGGCTGGGCTGATATTTTATGCAAATACAGGGGAAGGGAGATGCAGAGAACAGGAATAACAGACTGTGAATTGGCATATTCTATAGCAAACTGGCTTTGCTGAGAAGGCTTCAATCCAAGTACAATAATGAGTTTTGGGGTTGAGATTTCATTTATGTAAAATCAACTGTCATCGTTCCAGAAGACTAAAGATGCCCTGAAGGGACTACAAATGTAATTTATGCCCAATTAAAAACCTTAGAGCATGCAGGATATTTTAAAAATTATATCTGTATAACTGGAGAATCCAGCCCTTGGTATATAACTGCTAATTTAATCCACAATTTCTCTGGGCAGTGTGCTCCTGTGCCTCACCACCCTCACAGAAAATAACTTCTTTCTAATACCTAATCTAAACCTACTCTCTTTGTGTGAAGCCATTCCTTCTTTTTCTGTCACTGCATGCCCTTTTAAAAAGACCCTCTCCATCTTTCTTGAAGGCCTCCCTGGAAGGCCGCAACTGGGTCACTCTGAAGCCTTCTCTTGTCCAAATGTAACAATCCCAATTCTCTTAGTTGTTTCTCGTAGGAGAGGTGCTTCATCCCTCTGATTGACTTGGTGGCCTCCCTATTGGGCCCACTCCAACAGGTCCAGGTCCTTCCTGTGCTGGGAGCCCAGAGCTGGATGCAGAGTTCCAGGTGGGGTCTCAGCAGAGCAGAGCAGAGGAGCAGAATCCCCTCCCTCCCCTGCTGGCCACGCTGCTTTGGATGCAGCCCAGGGCACAACTGGAATCTGTTGACCACTGCCTTCTGGATGACACAGTGCAGCCAATTCCTTCTCCACCCCTCTTCAATTGTCCTAGTTGAACTATGTGACCCAAAAAAAGAAAAAAATATTGCATATTCCATATTTCCTCTACATCAGTCCCCAAAGTCCGACCATCTCTCCACAAGTTTTCCAGTGCAGCATGGCCAGCAGGGTGAGGGAGGGGATTCTGCCCTGCTGCTCTCCTCTGGTGAGACCCCACCTGGAATACTGCACCCGGCTCTGGGATCCCAGCACAGGAAGGACATTAACCTGCGGGACTGAGTCCAGAGAAGGACACCAAGATGATCAGACAACTGAAGCACCTCTCCTGTGAGGAACAACTAATTTCTACTTATTGGTGAAAAGCCAGTGGTTACAACGAAGGGGAAGTATGTAATTTTGGAGCTTCTAACCTGTTTTTGTTGTAAACTAAGACATAAATTTAGAGCAAAGGATGTTGTGGAGGACCATAGCAAAGACTTTACAGAAGTCCTGATAAAGACATTTATAACCCATTTATCCACTGAGGGAGTCACTCCATCATAGAAGGCCTGCAGAAGGCACTTGCCCGTGGTAAAGCCATGCTGGCTGTCCCAAGTCGCATCCCTGTCCTCCATATGCCTTAGCACAGCTTCCAGCAGGATCTGTTCCATGATCTTCCCAGGCACTGGGAGGCGAGGCTGACAGGTCAGTTGTTCCCAGGGTCCTCCTTTCTACACTTTTTAAAGATGGGTACAGTGTTTTCCCTTTTCCAGTCACCTGGGACTTCACCTGACAGCCACAACTTTTCAAATGTCATGCATGTTTACAATTGCTACCATAATAAAAGTTTAAATTGCTTCAAGTTATAACAAAATTCAGTATAAATTGGAATGTATTTAACATATATATTGGAAAGTGCATTGTTAAGCCTTTAGTATCAAAGCAGTACATTTTTTTCTTAGCCTTTAGTCTTTACCACAGATGACTTTCTGTTGGGGTGCTGGGCAATCAGTTCCCTTGCTCTCTCTGAGCGCATGCATGTTTGTAAACACATCCATTCATCACCTTATCTGTCTGTGAGATTAATAAAATCTGCTTTGTGGTAAGGCCTTACAAAGTAGTACTTGCTACTAGAGCCTGTCCCAAAGAACCAAAAAGTCTGTATTTGGGACTTCTAGCATCAAAAGTGAATCCATTCTAGTTTCCTTAAAAATAGTAATAGCCAACCTTTCTGTTTTAAACTGAAATTAAATGAAACATGCAGTGATCTCTTCCTATCTTCTCAAGATCTCAGACCCTAAGTTCAGTAGATACAAGAAACAGGAAGAAAAATAATTTGGAATGAGTAAAAAAAAATGCAGTTCTTTTCCCATGCATTTCAACAATCACACAGAGATTGACTTCAGCTTATTAAAATGCATTGCCACAGACTTGGCAGGCTGCATCTTATTTTTGTGTCTCATTCAGTCTTCAAAGCATGCTTTGTGGTGTTTTCTATTTTGTGATGAGTTGTTATATGCAGGTCTGTGGTGCTAAACCTTATGAGCACTGTCTGATGGATTACAGTTTGCAAACAATTTCCCCCACCAAAAGTCCATTTAGCCTGACTAAAGATAAGACATCAGTATCTCAGGGTGCATTTTCTCCGAAGATATGTTGCTATTTAATTAAATCTTTTTCATTTCTTTCACATGTGAAATATGAGCTTCCTGGTATTAAAAAGGGGAGATAGCAGAGAGAGAGAAAGCATTTTCCTGTAATTACAGGGCATAAACCCTGTCAGAGAAAAGACACAAGCCTCTCTTTACATCACTTTTCCTTTCCTTTTTGCATTCTATTTCTGTCTTGCTGATATCTATCAAGCATCAAGGACATATTTTTTCTACCTGCATAGTATTCAAGTAAAATCTGGGTCCCAGAAGACAGGTTTAAATAATTCAGGAGGCACATCATGTTTAGCAGGGATCACAGGTGGGATAAGTTAGTCAATGTGTGTACAATAAAGCCAAAGTATTGGTCTTGCTGGATAGATGAAGGTCAGCTACACAGCATCTGATGCCAAAACTACTGTCTGCCGGCATTTTGGAACAAAGTGTGTGTTTAAGGGACTTTGAGCCCAGATGTGGGATATACGTATCAAAGACATTCTTACATACTAGTTTGAACATCCCTTTATTTGAGCTTCATCCTGCCCAGCCTCCAAGAATTTTCTTTCAGTAGGAATGTGAAGGATTTTTGAACCTCAGTAGCCTTTATTTCAGGCTAATTTGTGTGGGAATATGAATGTTCGATATTCTTGAAATAGTTGCTGACAAAACATATGCATGTGGGTAGAAAAACTGGGAGAAGAGATGCTCCACTTGAATAAGAAGCTGGATATGCCATCCTTCACATTACAGTGTTTCCATGTTCCACTGTGGGCAACCGCGAGGAGTTCTTTTAAAAATGGATGGTTGGGAATGGAATGAAGCCAAATGAGGCAAACATTGTGTCTGAGAACAGTTTATTGATAACAAAAGGAGGAGGAGAAGCAGTTGCCCGAGCAAAAGACAGCTAGAGGNTGGTGGGAGAAGCCCCTCCAAGGGTCTCCTGCTGCCGGCCTCATGGGAGGTGTTGCCAGGCGAAGTCACCCCAGAGACCAGGCTTCTTCTATTGCCTCCTGCACGTGGCACATGTGCACCCCTCCTCCACATGCCTCTGACAGCCATTGCTGAGGCGTAACTGAATTGGCTCCTCACAACTGTTTAATAACTTTTTAATGAATGGAAGGGTGTACATATGAAACAGATTTTTCTTCAAGGAGAATAAAAGCCTGCAGACAAATTTTTTCTGCTTTCTAAAACCTGTTTTTAATGGGAAATACAAATTCTGGAAATAGAAATTTAAATAGTAAAGAGCATACTGTGATTTTGCAGACCTTTTGTCCATTCCATCTTCTGTAATTTCACACAAGCTTACAGTGATCTGCAGCAGGAGTCTGTAGTTAGATTTTCTGAAATGTTGTATAGGCTTTAATGACTATCAACTTGTTGCTTCAAGAATGGTACATCTGTTCAGGTATGTATATGCATTATGTTAAAGTATGGATCCATTTAAATGCTATTAACATGCTTATTTTTACTAGTGATCTGTACTTAGCTTCTTATTAATTGTTTTATCTTCCCTGAAGGTGACTGGAAAATAGGTTTACCAGAGATCCAGGCCTTGAGATTTGCGAGTTTCAGTGCTGTAGAACAGGTTTCCAGGGTCCCAGTGGATGTGGTAATTACTGGGGGTCTGACCTACAAAGGCACTGAAGGAGGTACCTGCTTCAGCACTAGGAGGCTGTGCTCTGTGATGAGGATCTCTACCAGCCACCCTCTAAAGACTGGCCATCTCCCAACTCTGCAGATGCCCTTTCCTAGCATGCACGTTGCATCTTCGTGCATGCTGACGGCATGCAGCATGCCAGGCTGTGAAGCACATAGACATTCTTTGTAAAACACAGGGAACCTCTTCTATCACTTTTTGCCTTTTGTGTTGTTTCAGTGCTTCACGATCCCCTTAAAATAAGGATTCCCACTGTTCTTAATGTAGGTTGTTCTTATGTTGTAAATAGGACAGACAAGTAAAAGGGGAGAAAATACCTGTACACATGAAAAGTTTTGATTTAGAGAGATTCATCTGCCTGTCCAAAGCACAAGCCTGTCACTGATATTGCTTACAGATTGATGGCTTTTACTTGTGGTGGACAAGTCCTGAATCCTACAGAAGCAGTTGATCTTGGTACCCTACCCAGTTGGTAGGATTTCTTTCCTACCAATATACAATCAACTTCAAAATGTTACACACATATGTATGAAATTTAATTACACATCTATATGTTCAGATTTAGGTACAGACATATATAGTGATTACAGTGAATATTTAGAGATCCTAAATTATCCTGGTCACAGAGTGGAAAATTTATCCTACTATAAGACTTGGAACATGCCAGACTTGTTATTTTCAGAAGCACTTCTAAGTGCTGAGAAAGTTTCTAAATTCAGTGGATTTTTTCCCTGCCACTCAGCTGCTGAGACCCTGAATTGTTGGCTATTTCTGACCTATTCTTTTAGATCTTTTTCTCTTGTCCTGTCATTCTTTGACATTCATAAAAAGGGAACCCTATGTCTAGACCAGTGATTATACATTAAAAAGGAAACATGGCCTGTCAAGAAAATGACATTCTCTTTTCCCTATATCCTGTTTTATATTATGAAAGGGGTTTTTTCAGCCCTATTTCACATATTAGTTTCTTTACTATATTGAATGATATTTTGCACTTAGTGGTTTTCAACTGAAGATCATATAGCTCTTTGGAAGCATACAGAAATTCATAATACCTGTTATGTAACATCTGAGACAAATGGACTGGAAATAATTTAAGCCAAGGGCAGGGGCAAATTGCCAAGGATTTTGTGCAGTAGCTGAAGGGACTTGATCGAAGGGTATTCAGAAATGCATGAGCTATTTTTGACAAAAGAATTCAGGCAGCTGATTTGAAGCATCCAGGTCTGAATAATGAAGGTGTTATCCTGACACCATCTTTTCCTGTCCCCTCCCTTAAGTTCCACATGTGCACCCTCACCTCTCAAAACAAGAAACTGATGATTCCTGACCTTTCCCAGCACCCCTGTAACTCCTGGGCTGTTGATATGAGGCAAGAAGGTCAAGCACCCATCCTGCAGTTTGAACAATGGTGTCAGTCAATGTGAAATGGTTCTATCAGAGCCAGGTATTTCATTGTCCTTGATGAATTAAAAAAAAAAAAAGGGAAAAAAAAGGGGAAAAAAAAAGGGTGCTTTTTCCTTCCTCTGTCTCCATGTGACAGCTAAAACTTTGACTATGCATCAACAATAGCTTTGTGAGCCTGTCAGCGCTGTTTTAAGTGATTAGTTACCAATTAAACATAGGAACCGTTCTGGTGGTGAGCTGCATCATGTGTGCAAATGATGGCTCAATACCATACACAGATGTTTTTCCTATAGGAAAATGGAACCTGCAAATGAAAATGGGAATACACCACAGGTGGCTGGTTAATGAATGTTCAGCTGTATTAATGGATCTTAAGAGTCTGAAGCAGAGGTCAGGACAGCTTCCTAACTGCACAGTTGAAAATAATGGTGAATCAACTTCGTTCACTGTATAGCCCTTGCTTGTGACTGTAAATGCAGCTAGGGCCCTTGAGATAGCATCCAGGGTTTTGCCCCATTTATTAAAAGTTTTAGAGAGATGCCTCTGANTGTGGATGTGGCCTTCCTGGGGTGCTGGGGTGTTTACAACTGAGCCAGTCTGTGTAAAGGAGGATGGGTGTCCTCTTCCTCTGATCCCAGGTTACATCCAAAACCTCCTCCTTCCCCCTTCTTGGCTGGGGGGGAGTGTGTTCAAACCTGGCCTCAGCAGATGAGTCAGTGGGCCATAGCCTCCCCCACCCTGAACCCAGACAGAGCTGATTTGCAGGAGAGCTGCTGGGTTTGGGTTTCTTTTGGATATATTCTTCTCCCTCGGTCTTGTTCACTTCTCCCTAGACCTGAGATAATTGGACAATAGAGTCACCTTTGTCTTACCTCAAGTTCCCTTAGGCGGCTTAACTCACCAAAGTTCCCCTCAGGAGGCATATCTGGGGAGGGGTGGGCTTTGGTGGTCGCAGCTACTCCATACAGTTTTGCCATAATCAGCAAAAAGTCCTTCATAACAATGTTTAAGCCATTAATCTTAACATTTCAGTCTCTGACACCATGGCTTTTAATGCTGGTGATGACCTTGAAAGAAGGACAAAACACAGGGACACAAATATATTCTAAAAATTATTACTCTATAAATACCTGTGCAAATATATATATGATTTTCTTAGTATCAGAGTGTCTTTTGTGCCTTTTTCCTGCTCATCCAGGTTTCTGGCTAGTAACACCCTATAAATGCAAGAATGTGGTTCTTTTACTGATATAGAAAAGATGTTATGGCTTTCTTTCACTGGATTCTTTTTTATTAATTACAGTAGATTAAAATAATTAGAGTGAAATTATATGAACCCTACAACTCCTTATGGCCTTTATGCTGATTTTTAAAATGATAATGAATGTTAATGTAAATCAATATATTATTACTACCTTTTAGTCCTTATAGTCAACTTCTATGTTATGATTATGCTATAGATAGAATTCTGTGCATTCAGTATTAGAAACAATATCATGTAATATTCCAGCCAAGCAAAGAATATTAATTCAGCTTTTAGTGAACCATATTGCAGATAAAATTAGCTCTGAGCAATATCCTAATAATGGGCATCTATGTTAACATAAAACGAAATATGGTTCTGTAAAACTTCTCGCACATCAAAGTATAGCTTGTTACTCACAGATTAGTAAACCTAAATAAACAAAAGCAAAATGGAGTACCTTCAAAGTGTAATGGTCATACAAAGGAGCTGCACATTGGAAGAGTTGTAATAGGAGCTGTCTTGACACTTTTCTGTTTAGAATTTTATTTCTTTCAACTAAAAGCATACATTCTCTACATTCTCTGCAATAGTTCTTTTCCAGCTTCATCACTGGATCATTATTGTTGCTGAATGCCCTCTAGCATTATGTAATGTGACTAACAACCTGAGATAAATTTTCTATCTCATCCTTTCCTGAGGGAGAGTAATTGTGTTTATAATACTGTTATACTTGTTAGATTTTTTCTCTTATGGTCTCTATTAGCATACACATTTTTCTGCATGTTCATGTTAAAAGAGTTGTGTCATTTTGCTACTGGAGCAGAATGTGGAAGGTTGTGTGGTAACTCTGCTGCTATTTGTAGAAGATGTTGGCATGTCTTTTATCCCTGATTTAAAGAGAGTGGTTTCCCTTTGAAATGTCCGTCCTTATGCCCAAGAGGGAAATAACTAAAATAAAAATATGAAAGGGGAACTGTAATAACCCCTTATAAAGGATTAAGGGAAAAGAAAGAAACCCAGGAAGCTGTTTTTTCCCCAGGGCATTTCAGTAATAGTCCCTGAAAAAGAGAGAGATGTGTCTATACCAGGGAAACCTTAGCAGAGTCTCTCAGATGTCATTAAAAATTGGAGGAACACTACCAATATTCTTGCATGCTGGCCATTAAACTGATCGCTTCAAACTCTGAGTACAAATTGAAATATCTCAGAAATGACTAAGCCCCATAATTTGGTTATAGCCTCATAAGAAGAAATTAAAAAAACCCAAAAACCTCTAAAAACAACAAAAAACCCCCACCATACCTTAAATTTTCCTCTTCATGCATTATCATGAACACAGCAGCAAGGAGATATCCTAATCTGCAATTATGTATTAAAATCTAGTTGTATGAGATATCTTAACCTCATTCCGCAAGTTTTGCTGCCAACTAAATCACAGGTAGGTTCTAAAACTAGACAATCCCATGATAATGAAAATATGTCTGATAAAAAAAGAAAAGGCGGGGTAATATAAGATAAACTCCTTTGTAGAATAAACCTGTTGCTAACTGACTGGGCTTAGCAACAGAATGCCATTTGAACTACTGCTATTTTATATCGGATATGGCACCATTTTCTTCTGACACCTGTTATTTGGACTGCTGTGGAAAAAATGTGCGAATGAATAGATGATCACTGTGTCTCCATAGCTGATATGTTTCATTATTTTCTGTGCTAGTGAAAAAAAGTCCTAAATTTAAGCTGGAGTGTGAGTTCATACAGTATTTTAGTATCCTATTATAGATGAATTTGGACTTGTTTCTTGGATTTGTGATAACATTTGTAACTCAGTTGACATAAAATTTTGCTGGAAAGCTCATGCACGATTGGTTGCAAAGTATGAAGAGGTCAATGGATTTGCAAGGTTAAAAATATTTTTGCCTCTGAATGTTGGATAAATGTGAGAGGTCTTTATTTTAACTATGTGAAATATTGCTGGAAATGCACTCAGCTGAAAGAACATACTTTTCAGTTGGAAGCTGGGGGACAGAAGGTTAGCTACAGAGCTGGTTTCTGAGCCAATGCCCAGAAGACTCTGGGCTTTAACATGACATTTTTAGAACCATGAGAAACATTGCAAGCCCTGCAGAGTATGGCAATGAGGATTTGTAGATTGGGTTTATGTTTTTGAACAGCTGCCTGGCATGCTTAGGCTTCAGATGGTAAATGTTATCATGGCAGAAGATACAAGAAAGGATGGCAAAGGTTGGTCTGCTCTAAATTTAATCTGTGACTACTTGAGCCAGGATTTTGAGACATTTATGTTAACTGTTTTGAGGACTCTTGTCTGTCAGGAGCTAATAAGGGTATATAGAACTACCATGTCCTCAAATGAGAAATCTCAGTATGGCAGTTCAAATCAATTTTGGGGCCATCTAAAGAGCATATGGATACTTTATGTACTATAGCAGATGGTAATTATGATTGGCATCACTCTTGCCCTTTAAACAACATCAAAACAACGACTGGTCTCCTTATTCCCTGCTCATTCACAGAACATCTGCTCCAATAAAATATGCTGTTGCTTCAGTTACAATAGCTACTTTTAACATTATAGAGTATCTTCTATTAGTCAATCAGTGTTACAATCCTTAAAGAAAAGAGACATAAAGGCATAAAATTACAATCCATGCAGTGGTTACTCACATTTAAAATAAGCCCAGTCTCACTATGTGCTTTTGCTGTCAATCAGATCTCACTACCCAAAGGCACTTCCAAGCGTGGGAAGACTACAAGTGTGTGACATGGATCCAAAGAAGGCACCACATTGTGGGAGTCTGACAATAAAGTAGCTGTGGGCTTTGTGCTGATGTTTAAGGAAAAAATGAGCTCCAAAAGCTCAAAAAGGAGAAATAGAAGATACAGAAGTATGGGCAGTGTAGAGTTCCACCAGTGCATATATCTCTAGTCAACCAAAAGTCTTGAGGATGTGAGCTGTGCACACTTCTGCTCACTTGTGTGAGTTTAGTAATATACTATTGTGGTATCAGACTGTATATTTATTGTCATTATCCATTGTATAAACAGAACTACAAAGGGAGATTTTCTCAAAGCAGTAGGTCTGTGGCACGAATGCTGATGTTACACATACTTGGCTGTACTCTTCATCCTGTCTGTATGTTCAGGCTGGGCACTAGTGTCTGGGCTGGCTTTTGCAAAGGCTGCCTGGGTCTCACGAGGGTAAGGGACAGCTGATGCAGGAAGGAGTGCAAAGCCAGTGCAACAAAATACCATGAGCATGGACATGCATTTGTAGCCAGAATTACTGCCCAGTGAGTGCATGTGATGTGGTAAGAGGAGGCTGTTTATACATGCTGTTTCCTGAGACTTCGTTTCTGTCTCTCTTTACTTCCAAAGCTGACATATGTACCCCTTGGTGTACAAAATGATCAATGTTATGAGTAATTCCATATTGCCAGACACATTAGTGTTCCTGGCTAATTATGTCTTATAACCTGTTTTGATCCTTAGCCAATCCTGTCTGAGATGCCCTACTGTGCAGTGTTTGTAAACCCTGAGTAGGTCTATAAGTATTGATGTCTACTCAGCTGTAAAAATTACTTGGGCTATGCTCCTTCCTGAGCTCCCGTTATTGTCTTCTGATGGATGAAAAGGGGAATTTAAAACTGAGTTCTATTTTGCTGCAGAGAACAATATGCCACGAAGGGATATCATTAGTTCTGACTTGTGTGCTGGCTGCCTGGAGTGTGTTTGATCACTAGGAAATGAAGGTATCATCCCTATACCTGCTAAGATGCCATGTCTAAGAAATGCCCAGATTAAAGCACCAGCCCCCACACCAACCCACCCTCTTCTCCATCCCCTACAGCCTTTTCCATAAGGCTTTATAATTCAAGAGTATAAGTTTAAGCAGATTCAGAGCTAACTGTGCAATAGGAAAAGCTAAGATAATCTACACAAAAAACCAACCGACCAATCAAAATCCCCCCAAAACCAGAGCAGCAGTGTTCATAAATGTTTCCCACGCTTGTTTCCACAATGAGAGTGCTTTCTGTTTCCTCTCTGTTTTACCAAGTTGGGCCAAAAGGATGTCCATAGAGAACAGTCAATCAAGGGGATGAAGAATAACCGGTTTATTTTAAATCAAAAAATGGAATCTGCTTGCAGCAACAAATTAAGCAGATATTTCCCACAGCAGTATCTTGCAGGTGCTCCTCCAAATATGCTGATTTCTATTCCTCCACCAAGAGCATAAGAGGAACAAGAGCTAAAACAAGGAATGGGATCTATCTCATCTCTCACTTAAAAGTGAACTTTGCAGATCAAAGGTGGGGAAGGGTGCAAGTGCTAGATGTTAACTGGTCATTTGTCTCCTTTTAGAAAAACACTTCACAAATACTTAAGATGCATTTAAATTTAAAATTAATTAAAATTCATGTGATCAAATATGATATGGAAAAACCACATTGTGCACAGGCAACTGCCTGGTCCTGAAATCTTCAGTTTATTAAAAAATGTTAGACTTGTTAACTAAATTAATTAAGCTCATGTGATCACTCATATGTTCACAAAAGCATGCATATGTATATACACCTCTGGCTGATAGGGCTTTAAAATTCATTGGCCAATTCTAAACAAATCAGAAAAAGTGACTAAGATAGCAGAATTATTAATTGCCAAAAAACACTCTCAGAAAAAATGGTTGGAGTAGAGAAGGGGTTCAGTTAGCATGAAGGGAAGATAACAGAGTGGGTTCTAACTTTTTTCAAGCATGCACTGAAAGGTGTGCAAAAAGAAATTGTCTTTGACTATGAGTTGGTATTTTGGTGTTTGCA
>VWZQ01005474.1:101241-122637 GCA_013397015.1 Myiagra hebetior | reverse complement strand
TGGGCTTTTATACCCTCACAGTCCAAGCAAGCTCATATCTTCCTCTTCTTCCTGAGTCTTCAGCTCCTGCCATATCTTCACCTGTCTGATCCCTTGACCAGTGACACTGGTCTTCCTGCCCTTTGTTATGGAAAGGGCTGGCAGTTCATGGCCTCTTGTCTCAGGTTCCCACTCAGTGGGTGCTGCAGCTTGCAGACTGAGCTACCTGCACCAGATGTATTCTTCAAAAAATCCTTACTGGAACGCTGCAAAGTCCACCACTGAAGCATGTCCGTAAGTGCCATATATGCGCGTCTTTTGAATACCTCCAGGGATGGTGACTCAACCCTAATAAATCTGTGAAGTATGTTTTTCATCCATTGATTTTGCACCTGTTGTGCCTTTCATATCTTAATTGCATTAGGCCAGGAGCTAAATATTTATTTTTCCTAATCTCTGGCTCTTAGTAAGCTTAAATCTTGGGATAATTGGAAGTGGATTATGCCTCCACAGTACATAAAAGAAGGTAAATCTTTATGAACACTTTTCCTTGTACTTCCTTCATGGAAATTTTCCTCCAGGGAACAAACTTTCTGTTTGCTTAGTCATTCTGTCACCCTGTGATTCTGAACTGGCTAGGAAAAAGGAATTGTTTGTTCAGGTTAGGCTGGGTTACAGCGCTGTCCCTGGATGATGAAATAATTCCTTGTGGAACACATGCATGTTTATGAGGGGCAGACCACTGAAACTCCTGGGTTAATGTAAATGTTTCCATAAACAAAATTACTGAATTTAGCTATGCTCTTTTTCATTCTGAAGCTAATCTTCACCACATTTTTTAGTTTTGGAATGTACAGGAAGTCCTTTTGGAAATGACAGAGTGCAGTGCATAGAGTAATGCTCCTGAAATGGGTTCTTGTCTGAACTGTGGTATGTCAAGTCTGCCTCTTGACAGCTTTATCTCTGTTGGACTTATGTTCAACTGTATGCAATTGAATAAAGTGGAACTCTTTTGCAAGTCATTCCCTTCCTACCAAGGACACTTTGACTCCAACAGGAAATGAATTGAAGCTACCCAGACAAGGGGAATTTCTGGGGGTCACAAGCTATTGGAGATAAGAAGAGGATTAAAGGCCATGGAGGTCTCAACCAGGAAAGGCAGGGACACCCCAGGCATCAGAGTAAAGTGGCCGTTGAGATCCAGCTCAAACCTGCAATAAATATACTGAAGAAGAAAGGATTTGCTCACAAGGATAGTGCTGGCAGAAGACTTCTGTGTGAACACTTTTTATTTCTACTGTCTGACCTAATGATTTTGGCTTTCCTTAGAAGGTGAATTTTCCTAAATAATTTTTTAATAGAATCTGGCTGAACTGGAAAGCCTTCTGTACCTTGGGGGAAGTAGGCTGTGATGGGTAATTTAGTTAGATCGATCTCAAAGCCCTGGCTGACCTGTCATGCTATCATGATCCCAACTGACAGACAAGGACCAGAAACTCAGAGTTTGTGCTAATTTTTTACTCTGCGCACCTTCAGGTTTAGTGCTGCCAGTGATTCAGACTGAAGACTGGCTCCCATGCAGCCTGTGTATCTTTTCCATAGAAACCAGTAATACAGAACCAGAGTGCTTCCACCTCATATCTCAGACACAGGTGACTCGTGCTTCTGGATGAGGGGTCTGGGAAACCTTCATCCCCTTCTTTAGATATGGCCAGTGCCATCAGCAACATCTCCTGCCTGAACCAGGACTTGCACTGGGATGCACATATGGTGCACTTTACAGAATGACCACACAGTCCTTCTCTGGAAGAGCAAGACAAATCAATTCTGCATCATTCATTATTTTGGGGAGAAGAGCAGGTAACTTATTTCTGCTGTACAAAACCTGTGGAATATCTTTCTTCTACAGCAAAGTTGAAAAATACACAAACCAGAATTTTGCCAGAGATTACATACGTGATGCAATTACTTAGGAGAAAAGAAGAAATCTGGTGTGTTAGAACGTGTAATGTATAATGCATGTTTCCAAGATGAATGTATTGTTCCAGCCCTAAACCAAGTCTGCACAAGAAAGGGGACCATGTTTATTATACTGTTTTGCTCTGCCGACCAAGAGGTTCTCTTGAATTTAAAGAAAAACTGTGCCAAATATTGTTTGTTTTCTTACAAAAAAAAAAAAAAAGTTCTCTTCTATACTATTATGCCATTACTTTAATAGCCTGTTAAGTGAAATTCAGGGAGTGTTTAGGCATAAGGGAGTTTCAAACTACAACACGCAATCTGTGCAAACCAGACCATGGAGAAATGCAGTGTTATTTACTGATGACTTAGGGAAATGAGCACTTTAAAATCTTAAAAAAAGAAGCCCATATGCTTAGGAAATATAGGTTCGACAGAAAAAAATTTTCAACCAAACAAATTGAAATTTGACTGTCCAATTTTACAGTAAAGGAAGCCTATAAAGAATAGTAGTTCATTGGGGAGTTACTTGTCCAGGGAAAAATTAAAATACCGGGTGGAAGAAAGGCTGATTTGGTGGCATCTTTTGAGAGAGAAGAGGAAAATCCTGTCATGTGAACAGGCTTCAAAGTGAAAACAATATCTTCAGTCTTTCAAGAACAACTTCACAACCTGGAAAGTCCCAGAGTTTGGCTTGAAGAAGATGGCAATAAAGATGTGAGTTAGGTGCATGGTTTTGTCCATGGTGATCTTTTTTCTTGCTAGCAGTGACTGAAATATGCCAAGATTTTTGCTTCTTTTGAAGGCTGGGGGGGTTATTGCTGCTGCAGCTGACCAAACCCAAACTTGTGTCCTATGGGACATGCAGCTGCACAGCAGTCAAGGTCCTAACAAGGACCTGGGCAGAAGTGGGAAAACCAAGTTACGCTGCTGCTCTGATATATAAGCCCTTGGTGTGTATGGTGAGATCCTGCTTGTGCTTAGCAGGAGCTAGGCAGGGCTAAAACTAAAGTCGAAGTATTTGTTCAATAACTCAACAAGGCAAACAAAATTTGGTCAGTCTGGGATGGACAATGATAGGAGAACTCTGGGCACAAAGCCACTCATACTGAAGTAATCCTGTCCACGAGGCCAGCGTTGGCTAGGAAAAGATACTAGAAATAACAGATTTTGGTACTTTTGGTAGCAAATCTGGAGGAAATAAAGAAAAGACAGATAAGAACATGCTGTTGGGAAGAGCTTGGAGGAAGGCCAAATATGGAAGGATGGCAAAAATGTGAGTCTGAACTCAGAAAGAGTAGGGAGTAAATTTTAAAATGATATACTGGCAAAGAAGAGTAAAAAATGGATCCTTGACCAGCAGGAGTGTGGATGCCAACAGATAGCAGTGATGCTGGCTTGCATACATGGGCTCATCGGAGTGCTGAAGGGTCACTCCACTCCACAGACATGCTGTCCAGACTTGCAGATGGGAATTCAATTGTGTTTCCATACTAACAGGACTGGGACTGAGTAGTGCTCAGGTATGTGATCCATTAGACTTAAGAGCTGTAATTAATAGCTTTATACTCAAGCATAACAGTCTTCATTATTATTTAATTGTTATATTGCCAAGATAATTTATTCTTTTGCTTCTCTACCAATTTCCTAATGGTTTGCTCATTAATCAATAAACATCTTAATAAGCTGGCCTATGATTTAGCTGTGGGAGTGTGGTGCTGTGTCTACAAAGTGGTGCTGGAAAGGATGTCTTTCAAGGGCTAAATGTGTATTACTCTGGAAGATCATAAGTGTCTCACAGAGCAATCATCATCTGATGAGGTCTGTCTTCTCTGTGGTACCCCCATTTGTCTTCCACAGTCATGGACAAGTATAACCTAATACATGTGATCAAAGTAAGACCAAGCCTTCATCTTACCATTTCAAAAATTAGTGCTGCTCTTAAAATGAAGATGTCGTTTTGCCATGAGCGAACTTCAGCTAATGATGCATTTGGGAGTGAATGTTAGCTGTCACGCAAGGCAACACACAAACAAAACGTCAGTTGTTTCTTATTCCTCAGGCAACATTTTGCAACATTTTATTCAAGATCAGATGCTACTTTATTCTAGGGATTCTTTTATCAACTACTGTAATAATGATTACCCCATGGACTTTCATAATAGTGGCTAGAGTGGGAGACTCTGTTGGTGGAAGTGGCTCTTCTGACTTCATCTGGCTTTTTCTCATTTGTGTTAGTCAGGAGATAACCTGTTCTGTTCTTACATACTTTCTTACACTCCTCACAGTCTCAATTATGTTGCTTCTGGGTTAAAATCATTCCACAAATAAAAAATTATGTTATTACCTGTGTTAAATTCTTCAGTCAGGGATTTTTTTTTTCTTCTGCTTTTAAGGGTATTTTTTTACTTAACAAACAAGGATTAATTTCAGATACTTTAAAAACATTTATAATCTTTTAAAGTCTTTAATATACTCTTAAAGACGATTTGTAAGAGATTTGTAAAGAGAACAAAAGATGCTACAATGACAGGGAAGAGAGGATACTGAGAATTACTTGAACAAGAAGTGCAGATGTATTTAATATAGGCTGGCTGTCCGTAATTTCCTTTCTACTAGACACCCTTTGGATTATGGTGTTAGAATCCCCTACTTGCTGCATGAAGAATCTTCTTTTAATATTACTCATATTGAAATGAATGAGTAAATGCTCATGTTGATTTGAATGCATGCTTTTGCCTTACTTTTAGGCACTTTATCGACTTGCATGCAGTTAAAATAAAAGCACCATTGGCCAAAAAAAGCCCAAACTGCATCATTAGCAGCAGCATTCTCACAGAAGCACATATAAGCTCAGACTTATATTCTGCTCTAGCCACTGTTGGAGTTTTTAGATAGCTTGGTTTCTCACAGGCTATAACTCAGCCACATCTCATTGCAAAATTTTACAGCCAAACTTTGTGTCAATCCTCTGATGAAAGTTCATGACATGCTGACTGAAGTATCGCACTGGGAACGGACTAAGTTGAGGTAGGGATAGAGAAAGAAAAATTTATACTTTAAGTTTACACATGTCTTTTATAGGGGATGGAGTGAAAAGATCTAAGCTGAGAGTCACAATCATTAAACAGCCAATAGCAAAATAAGCAGCTGGCATAAAAATTGAAGCACGAATATGTCTGCACATACATATATATTGATTCAAAGTGTCATGGTAGTTAATTGGACACTTTGTGACTTCATTTACTAACTATAGATCAGCTAAGACGCAGTGGCTGGTGGAGAATGCTAACCACTCCATCATATGCACAGTAAAAAGACATAAAGGATCTCATCACATTTGTTATCAAAAAGCTCTGTAAAATTTAGGAAGTTACCCTCCAAAAACTTGTCTGTTTTTCACTCAGCTGTAGAGGTAATAAAAATCTGGATTCTTGTAACAAGAATTGCTCTAAGTGAATGATATTATGACATTGCACTTGATCTCCTGGAATTTTTCAAATTCTTAATGCAATTTTTGATAATAAAAGGAAGTAGTCGTTACATGACATGTAACCTCGTGTTACATGAATAACGTTACATGACCTCACATAGATCTTTGCTTCTACCACAAAAAAATATTCTACAGATTTTCTTTGTATTTCTGTGCAATTACTAAGTCATATATGAAAGTTTTTCCATCACAGCAGAAGCAAATAACATCTTTACCCTTTAACCCAAATGGTTGTCCAGAAGGCAGTAAACTCCTCCTTCAAGTACTGGATTTGTAACTCTTGCTTCATACTTTTTCTCAGCTAAAATACACACGCCATAATATTCAGAGCTTGGTGTGTCTTCTTACAATCAATGAAATACTTCTACCTCTGCCTGACCTAGCTCTGATCTGCTATCAGCCTTAGGCAGATTCTCTGTTTGTAGCTCTCTTAAATATGTAAAGAATTGTAACTGGTTTCTTTCAGTGAATCTGTATGTCTGAAAAAACCTTCAATAAGCTCCTTTTATCCTTGGAGGGATTCATTTTAGGACAGTCTTGCTGCATAACAGTATCTGTACCAGAAAGCTTAAACTAACCTAAATTGGAGATGAGAGGCAGACGCTGGACGGTTGATTGGGATAGCAGCAGAGCTGCATCAATCATCAGACCAAACCTGAGGCTAATTTGTAGGCTGAACAAGTTGTCTGTGCTGACTTACCTTAGCTAAGATTAATATACTGCTTCATAATCCCAAAACAGATAATCTCACCTTTCCTCTCATTTTTCATCTATCTTCTTGATCNTTTTTTTTTTTTTCATTATTGGTAGAGCTGTTATAACCCATTCCTTTTCCACTTTTAATTCAGGGGAGGCTGACTTCACTTCTGTCTGGGGGTTTCATGGTATCTTATACAGCTCTTGAGACCTCCTGCTGGGGAAGCAATCACCACAGAAAATCAGGAGGAGATTCAGACTCTGCTGCTCTTCAGAAAATAGCTGAAATGCACTGATCACCCCTTCCTCTCATCTCTCTTTGTGTGCTCAGATCTAGAGAGTATTTCATATTCCCGTTTTGAAATTCCTGTATAGGACCAGTGCTGAAATCACTGAAACTTAGCTACTTTGCTAGTCAGCATTCTGAGCATAGTTATATGAAGGGAGAGAAATGTTTCAATGATCTTTTGCTGAATCATATTGGTTAGCTGGAAAGATTTGCATGATCTGGACTGGCTTTAGGGTGAGGATAGCTCAAGGTACTTGGGTAGGGAGACGTGAAGTGCAGAAGAGCACGAAGAGGTAGCTGCTCAGTATTACTAAGGCCCAGGTCTGCCAAGCTCAGAGATGAGATGTAAGCCTGAATCTTTCTTAATTCAGCAAAGTGCCTGGATTCTGTCTCTTTCCTGACACTGAATGAATATGAATTTACTGCTGCAGAATGGATCCATGTCCAAATCTACTGTTCTATGACCAAGGCAGTAAGGGTAAGCAGGCACTACATTAGCTGTGATGACCATAACTATCTCATGGAGCACTGGCTGCTGAGGCCATTGTCCTCATCCTTTGAAACAGCAAATAGCCTTTATAAAGCTGAAATTAATAAACTTATTTATCCAGTAAGAATACTTAACAATACCTTTTACAGTAGTCAAACAGTACTAATCGAGTTACAGTCAACTCCCCAAAATTCATGCTGATTTCAATGGGAGAATGATTGGTAGAGTAGGTTTTGTTTTAATGTACTAACTAGAAAGCTGAAATCAGTTAAGCAACTTACATAGCATACATTTACTATCTTTAGTCAATATCCTACAACGTTGTTTGTCCTGTGTTATGACAGATGTTTGAATTTACCTTTTTCTGCAAAAGCCTGATTTCTCTACTGATTTAAAAGGACTCTGGCTGACTAGGTCAAACGAATTCATAACTTCTGGGAATTTTCAGTATGGTGCCCTTCATTCCAATCCTAAAGAAAGCAGCAAGTCCTAAAGTGGCTTTTACAGAATGCTGAACAGATCACATCCTGGACCAGCTGTAATACAGTCGGTCCAGAGAGACTTGTACTCCTCGGAGTTCTTACTTGGGTGTCATGACAGACCTATGTCAACAGAAATATGCTGTGATGAAAAGAGGTGTTGTTCATATCTTCATATCCCAACCACAATCAAAAGACTACATTTTGTTATATTTTCTTTTCCCTTCTTATTACTCACCCAGGCCATTCCTGTTGCACAGAAGCAGAGATGTTGAACTTTCATTGCATAATACTGAATTCTGAGAAAAGAGCTGAAAAAGAAGGGGAGTGAACCTGTTCCCTCAAAATAAGCATTGACTGTTGCTTCTGCTAACAGAGCTATGGAAAAAATTGCAATGATATCCAGTCTCAGATATTTATTACCCAGCCCAAGACTCTTGGCCTGGCAAGCCCTTCTCCAGTAGATGGCATTCATAGATTGTTTCTCCTTGATAATGCACCAAAATCACACTGATAGTTATGCCCAATCAAAACTGTCTTGTTTCAGGTCCGTGTGCAAGGCTGCCTGCTTCAGCTCTGCACTAAAAATTATAATCCAAGCATCAGTTTCTTATAAAATAACAAAGGAAAAAAAAAGGCTGTAAATGGCACCTGTTTTGTAAAATGTAGGTGTGGGATTTTTTTCCCTCAAACTAAAAGCCTTGGGCTGTTATCACTTTTATTTTCTTTGTATTATGATGCTTGTCAAGTGTTCATTCAGGAAAATAAAACAGATCATGAAACTGGTGTATATGTGTGAATGTCTGCTACTATGAAATAAATCTATTTTGGTGCTTTTTCTCATCTTTCCATTAGCTAGGGATTCCCTGATGAATCTTACTTTATATAACATAGAAAGTCTTAGGAAAATTAATTGCCTTCAAAAAGATGGGGCATTAATCACAATTTAATAATAATAAAAATTATAGTCAGAGATTATGGTACATTTGCTTGTTTTACCTTGGCAGATAATGACAAAGTCCTTTCTGAGCTTCCATCAAGGTCTGCTGTGTTGTATTTCTTTCAACAGGCTCCGTGTTGACAGGATGGCACATACAAATCAAGGTCTTGCAATAGGCAAAGAACATATTACTACTTTTGTGGAACTTTATTTTCCTTTGTCAAAGAATTTGGAACTTGAAACCAAAGGACCAATCAGGGACAAAAACTTGCAGCATATATGGAACTATGTATTAAATTAGCATTCTAAAATATTTTGTGCTATTTGTTCCAATTACTTTCTAATGAATATTAATTCAGCCTTCCAATTTTGTGAGGAAAGGAAACACTTACCATAAACATAATTCATGCACACTCATAAGCAAAATCTCACACTCCTGTCAGACTCAAATTAAAAATACCAGAAAGGATAATTTAAACAGAATACCTACTGCACCAAATGAATACAGAGAGAAGGAAAAGTTATCCTGATCTTTAATCTACCTAGAATTTGCTGCACCTATTTAGAGATAATAGTGTGCACTAAATATAATGTTAATTACAAATGTTCTTATACATGGCCTCACAAAGTGTTATAGTGCTTTTGAATGCTGGAAAAAAGATGCTTCCAGGTATGCTTGCATAGAGGAAAAATGCAGCTAGGTAAAGTGCAGTGGTACTGCAGAGCATGGCACTTTGGTAAAACTAACAGCTGATTAGGAAACTCCTAACACAAAATAGAGACTTCCCCTTGTCCTACATTACTTCAAATCTACTCCTCTTTTGTACTGGCTGGGAGCCTCTGGCAGCTGCTGGCCATTTATATGGTCTCTGTGAATTGAGTTGGCCTTATTTAAGTTTTTGATGCAGATGTCAGGCTTGAGCAGAACAGCAAATCAACTGAAAATGACCGGCAGTTTTCTGTCAGATGGCTCAAAGAAAGGAGCAGGCTGGGTGAGTTAGAAGCCAGACTGCTAGTCTTATGCTTGAAGGAGCTGGATGCAGATCCTTTGTGAATTGTAAGTTCTTCAGCTGCCTGAGGACCAATGATTTTATACTTTGCTTCATTTCCTGACTTACAGCTTGCCCACATTAATGCTTCTTTGGTTTGTAAAGGATTCACTGGTGTGTTTTTCTGTTCCAAACCACTGCAATACTCATTGTGAGCACCTTATCATGTTTAGATGAGAGTTCCTAGCTTAGAGAGAAATTATTGCTGTGGTTATTATACTTAGACAAGGAAGAGAAGATCTTTCTACAGAATTAGTTCGGCAAATTCAAAACAGGTACCCATGTTTGTGAAAAGATGGGATCAGGTTATTTTACATCAATTTTTGTTTTCCACTTCCCCTTAATAATGAATATGATTAAAGGGTAATAAAACGTTTGGAGACTGGAGGGAAATTTTCAATGATTTAATTCTGGCTCAGATGTCAGCAAAATCTTTCAGCTAAATAATTCACCATTCCTTTTGTACCCTTCTCTATTTTACAAAAATGCAGAAGTGCACTATGAGATGTATCTGGATATATGGAAATTGTACACGCAGTAGTTTTCTCTGTGCTGTGATCTGTACTCATCTTTAAGGCCTACCCCTATACTAGCAGCCTCTGACAGACATTGTAAGAACCAGAGTCATTTAACTGCTGAATATTCAGAGTTTTGCCATGAAGTTTGATAAATGCAATAGCCAACCTTTGGCTATTTCATATGATTTCTTTTCCTTTGGTGATAAAGCAGGTAACTACACACTAAAAATCTCCAGCTCAGTTGGCAGGCTGAGAATGTCTGTCATGACAAACTGGATGCAAACTAGACTATCAAAATCAAATGACTTAGGAAACCTAGGAGCAGGGTCTCATTAGACCCTTCCTGTCACTGTATGCTGAGCTGCCTAAGAAAAACTTTTGCAGCTGATTTAGTATGTTTACTCTCTAGGATGGAAATAAAGGCATTCAAGTTGGGTGAAAGACTCAGAGAGAAGTCAGAGACATGATTCTCCTCACATGCCTTTGTTATGTTGTACAAATTTAAAATTTCAAATTTCCTGCAACTGTTTTAAATTTCTTATGTTTATGAAATGTATTTGATTCATATGATAATGAAAGTGTTTAACTTTGGGAATCTTCTGGTTTGTGATATTTGATATTCCAAAAAGGAGATTTGGGGAAGGCTGTGAAATGCTGTTTTGAAGTCATTATCCTCAAGGATATGAGGGGGCACCTGTTTTCCACACTTCTGCTGTACCCTTTGGGGTGAATAACTGGCCTACTTGTGATCTCTGCATACTCTCTCAGCTTTGTATCTACCTTTTCTGCTCTCCCTTGCAGTTTTGCTTTACAAAAGACTTTTAAAGACGGACTCACCTTTGCAGTTACTGCAGAAATTGCAAAGTTCCTATTGGAAAATTCTGATAATGATTCAAAGCTTGTACCATTTGGAGGAATTTCTCTTCCCTTCTCTGAACAGCTTTTTCAGCATGAGTGAGGTACAGAAGATGCTTTTTGCTATGTCTGCTGTCGGTGCATTTCTCTCTATTGCTTTTCTGTTTTCAGCAGTTCATTTGCAGTCTGTGCTTCTGATTTTTTTCCTGGATTCATGTTATCATTAGGTTCACTACACTCTATTCCTTATTTTCTCAGAGTCTGATGCTGAGTTGCATTTGTTGAAGGCTTCTCAAGAATACTGTGCCTTATCTGCTTTATTGACAGGGTAAGGTTTGAGGCTTTTTGGTTGCAAGCATTTATAAGCATTTTTCCCTCACTGCTTTTGACTGGTCCATTTCTGCCTTTGAAATTTCCACATGGAGTTTCACTTTTCCCAAATATGGTTCTTATCACAGCAGTGCTCGCTTCAATTTCTGTTTCCAATGTAGATCCATTTATCTTGACTTCCAGTCACTCCTTGAATTCAGTGCTTGCTCATATGTGTCTTCTGTTTAGTCTGACGCTGCTTGCCGGTCTCAGTATGCGGATTTGTCCTGTCACAGCTTTTGCTTCCCAAGGTCTCTTGGCTTATCTGATTCTTGTTCTGAGTCTGCTGGTGTCCAGCTGTGCCTGCAGTGTTTTGAGTCATACTGGTTCTGAATATTCTTTGTTCTTCTTCAGTTCCACAAATGTTTACATTTCCCTGCTATGATGGTATCTTGGACCTGTTCTTCCACTTAAAGGAAAAATCCCTGTGTAATCTCTTTACTGTGAATTTTGTGCTGCTACTTGTCCTTGTTCTGAATTACGACTTTTTAAAATGTTTTTACTTCATATTAGCTGATCAGTGTTTTTCTGGTGTTTTGCTTTTGTCAGATGACCAGATTGGGAAGGTAGTTCAACTGTGGTTGATACAACCACATATTTTGTTATCTGTTAAATTCTGTGATAATTCTTTTCTTTAATGAGAGAAAAGTGTCCTTTCAGCTCTACCTTTGGGAACAAAACACAAATTAACAGGTTTTAAAGTTCTTCAGTTAGTGACTCCTAGCCACTGTTAGCCACATATTATGGCTTTAGATAACATACTGGGTGTTGGCACAAGACTTCCTTGTCTCAAGAAGTTTGAGGGGTCTGCCATTGCAACACCAGAGGTGATTTTTAAACTTCTCTTTGTATGTGCTTTGGACACAAGACTGCATAGAATGAATAAAGTTTAAGAGTCGTGTTTGAAATCTTGCATTTGTCTTATAGGTTCAGAGCTTTCCATTAGATGAGTGACTTTCTCCACAGGCTATCACAATGAGAGCTCCTATGGTGTATGCTGCTCATCTGCATGGGACAGGGCCAATACAGTGTTTCCACTCTTGCAGCAGATCCAACTTGCATTTCAGGTCACTTGTTGTCCATCTCTCTCACCGCTACTAGTTTTTTTGATTTTGGAAACCTCCCTTCATAATCTGCAACTGCCAGAGTACACATTTCTTTTCAAGCAGCACAAATGTTTTCTATGTCCTGAATTTTTGGAACGGGCCTGAGCAAGGGGTGGTTGGAAAGCACTTGCTTCTTGCAAAAAATGAGTGATACACGGTGTGAGGCTAGTGGGGATAGTGAGACTTGTACCCACTGCCTTGCTGTCTCCAGCTCTGTCACCACAGCTACAGGGATGTGCCCTGAGCAAGCCAGGCTGCCTGGTCTTCTGCTGGTCTTGCCTATTTGATTGTTTATACCAGTGGGGCAGGCTGAGAACTAAATTTCACATTTCACTATCTCTTTGCTTGACATTTTAATGAATGGTCCAATTTCTCCACTACTAATAATGACATGAGTGTATTTGCCATTCACTTCATTTACTTCAGCCCTCCTTCAAAGGAGTAGAAAACTAGACTCAGACTTAAAGCACGTATGTATGTTACAGGATATTTTTTCTGGGGAAAGGCAATGTTGGGAAGATTCTTGAAGTAAAGTTAATGTTTTACTGCAGAACTCTAATCATCCAAAACAAGATTTGAAATGAAGTGTTTTGTGATGGTAACTCAAAAAAGCTTGTTGCAAACGCAGTAATCTTGTAAACAGGTTGCCTAGGCATCTAGAGACATTTAGAATGGCATGTTACATTTCTGTTCCTTTTTGTTTTGACCTCTTTGTAATATCCTTTATAGCCTGATTCATAACATACAGAACAAAAATTAATGAATGTTAAATGTCCTTAGTTTTCCTGTCGTGTAATCCTCACCCTTTTTCTAAACAAACAGAAAGAAGCCAATTTTAACCAGGGATGTAAAAATACATTTCCTTCTATATCAATATAATTTTGCTGTGATCTATGGCATTATATTAATTTGAATTTTCATTCACTCTCCTCTTTTTTGGAGAAAATGTTTAGAAACTGATTAAATAATACGAATAATACTAGGAATAGTAATTATATTCTCTAGGATAGATGAATTATCTAAGAATTGTGCATTAGCCATAGAACTTATTGTATTTGAGGTTTAAAAATGAAAATGGAGACTTATAATTATTAGTTAAATTATTTATGTGGTTATAAATAAATAAATCAATAAAATATCTACTCATTGGAGTAGTGCTAATAAAAGAATTTCAGAAGTAAAATGGATCTGTCATAGCCATTTGGATGCTAATAACCAGCTTCAGCTTGCACAGCTGTGCTGAATGACTGCTTGTTTTACCATATCTGAGATTTGGGAACTCATCAAATAATTGAAAAACACACTGAACTTCTGTAATTTTTAATTGCTAGTTAACTGCTATTTACACAGCTTTTTCAATTGCTGGTGCATATGGGGACAAGGACCCTGTGCATGCCATAAGCTATGTCTGTAAGCCACAGCTATTCCTGCAAATCCGAATCCACCTAATTTAAATTTTCTCTTCTGCAAAAGTGCAAACATCCTGTGAGTATCTATATGGCAGATGTGCTACTCCAAATGAGTATTCCTAAATGTCATCTTAAAACTTAATTGACAAATCTAGATAGAAGGAGTTGAAAAAGTTATGGGAGGCTGACCTACAAGCATGATTTTTTTTGCTAAGAATCATGATACAGACTGAAACATTGAGAAGATGATGCTTATCCTGTAGTATTCTCTGTGGATTTTTAGTGACCATGGATGCTAATAGACATATTTTTAAAATTACATTAAGCCTTTCTCTAAGTGAGCAGACATTAAATATGTACCAGTGTTGCTTTCCATCCTTGGTTTAAACACTAGTGAGCAAAAAATGCTGAGAAGAAAGGAAAAGCTGGGAAAAGAGGACCTGCTTGGAAATTCATGAACATGTGGGGATGGCAAAAGTGAATTTAAGTGCTCAAATTCCTCTCATGACAAAGCAAGACGATATGAAGCTTGTTCTCTTTCTAATGTCGGATGTCACTCATTTGCTGCTGGTCTCTCCATTTCCTCACCCTTCATTGTCTCTGATTTGTGTCTACATTTTTAGTTCAAAGATTTGGAAATGCACTTCTCTGAGAGCTCACTGACAACTTACTTATTCTGTAGGAAGTAATTTCAAAAAAAGAAAGGAAAAAGAAAAAAGCAAAAGCAAAAGCAAAAGCAAAAAAAGACAAAAGAAAAAAGAAAAATAAAAAGAAGGAAAAGGAAAAGGAAAAGGGTGAGGAGGAGGGGAAGGTGTATGGAAATTCAAGGGGAAGGAAGAAAATGCAAGAGTGTTAATTTGAAATAAATTTTTTTAAACTTTTCTGCTGAATTTCTTCTCCACTCCCAACCTTCTCAAATTTTAATCTTTGTTTTGCTTTTTTGTTTTTCAAGAACCTACATATCTTGTACTTACCTTGCACTGATTTTTGGAAATGCATGATGAAATTTATAATATTGAGGACAAATGCAGATGAATCATTCATAAAGGAAGTCACAGTAGCCATTAACTGATGGAGTTTTCCTTTCTAATTCTACCAGTCTAAATACCCCAGAGGCTGTGATGCTGTTTTCCTTCCACAATGTATGCTCCGTGCTGTGTTCCCCTCAGTATTTGCCAGTAGTCAGACATTATGAAGAATCTGCCTTCTGCATAGTGAAGTGTAAATTTCTTGAGTATTAGACCTTAGATGTATCCTTTTAAAATAATGTCACATAATGTATATATGAATAATAATTAGAAAACAAACCATCCAGGAATGGTGATCTTCTGTATTAAATCATAATATAGCTCTTCCCAGGGCTGTTCTTGTCGCCAGAGATTTAGCTGCAAATTTACACAGCAGCACTGCTACATTTTCTGCTTTGTAAATCTTGCTAACTGGTAATGAGGATTGTCAACTCCTGAGCCCAACTAATCTATCTAAACAGATATACATCTGTTGTATGTGAGAGTACTTACTGAGTGGGCATTCTGCTCCCATTGAGACAAAAAAGTCACCAGTGAGGCATATGATTTTTCCTTCAAAACTCAGTATTTGGGCCAGAAGGAAGAAAAAAAAACTATTTTAAGGGAATATTTAATCACAAATCTCCTTGCAATGACAGCAGCAAATCATCTGAGTGGGTCTGAATTAATGAAATCTAAATAAGTGGGATTCCTCTTTTCTGTATACATTAAAAAAACCCCATCCTGGAACTTGTCCTCTATCTGGAGGACATAAATAGGTGAAACACTCTGAAAAAAACCATCAGGGAGCAGGTGCAAATTAGGTAAGAGCCTGAAGCAAGATACAGCTGAGCTTCCTGCTGCTGTTTGATCTGTTTCTCACTCTTGCACAGTACAAACACAACAAGCAAGTTTTAGATACCACAGCAAGTCACACCACTTAATGGTATTTATTGCCATATTTTTAAATGTTTCTATAAAAACTTGAAACATATGTAAAGCCAACAAGACTTTCTGAGAAACAAAAAAGATTAAGTTATTAAATTCTCGTTGCTGGTCTAAATGGTTTATGCAGAAGTTAAGAGCACCTGATTGTTGCTCAGCAACTTTGAAAATACAGCAGTTAATTAGATACTCTGCACATGCTTAGAGAACTAAATTTAGGCAGCCATTTATTAAAGACATTTGTTCACACTCTTCCGAGTTGAGCTTTCTGCATTTATGGATGATAAACTACCAGTGGATGAGGGTCTTTATTGTGAGTGGTTTTCAACTTTTGGTTCAAGTAGGAAAAACTAGTTCAAAACAATGGTTTTATCTGCTTATTGAAGCCTGATAGAACCTCAAGAAAAATACTAAGTTTTTGTATTTCTCTTTTGAAAGCATATTTCTTGCATTTTAATGATATATATACTGATATATATATCTCTGCTTAGAGTTTCAGCAGAACCTTGGAAATGCAATGGTAGATGAAATGAAACAAACTACGAGGAGGGCTAAAAGGTGATTACCTGTGGTTTCGTGATTCTTAAATCCCTGGATAATTCCATGTATCCTTATAGCTATAGCAGAGTTGTTTTAGTTTGATAGTCTGTCTCTGTTAATGACTGGATCTAAATATTTTATGTGAAGTTTATGAAATTATAATGTGTAGGCACTCTAGGATTCACCACCCACTTTAAAAATACCCTGCTATTCTTTTCATTTAATGGCAGACCTCTGTAATGACGTGGAACTCTTCTGAACTTTATATGAAGTAATGCAAGCAAGGGCCAAAGACTTTTTGAAAGTAATTCCCAATCCTATCAAACCTTTTTTTTTAAAGTTTGAAGATGTCTCAGTCTATGTTCATACACACTGGTGGGGGAAGTCTGTCTAGGGGAAGAAATTTAGCTTTTTTCAGCTGAATGCTCAAGGCTTCCACAAAAATTCATAGTGGCTGCAGGGCTGGCAGGTAAACTCAGAAAAGCTTTCTTAATAAGGGCAAGAGACACTTTCATGCAGTGTCAGCACTTCAAAATTGCTGTGGTAGTCTATTAAACTGTAAAGCTATCATAGGAGGAGTAGGAAATTTTTACCAGTCAAAACTTTAATTAAGGTACAAAGCTAAAATCCAAATAAACAGCGATATCTTTTTTATTGTGACCCTGGATATTGCTGCTTATCCCTAATTTCCAAATTTTCCAAAACATATTACATGTTAATCTGCACAGAATTTTCTGTCTTCTTTATCTCCTTTTGCGTTGACATCCAAGTTTCTGTTATCTGCTACTGCTTTTTCTGCTTCAAACACCGTCCACATCCCCCATTCACCACCCTTTAACAAAGGGACCCAGCTAGTGGTTTAGAGACTGTACGACCCTTGGAGACATGAATTTAAAACATTTTTCCTAGTGCTTCCACTTGTTTGAATCAGACTGCATTTGAGACTTTTTTTTAATCTGTAATTTCTCTCACACCAAAAAAACATACTTACTTTCAAGCTACTCGGCCTTCCTGCCAGTGAAGAACACTATTCTTGTACCTGTTCTTAGAGCATTGACAAGTTCTTGAAATTGCAGTAAGCTCTTGGTATCTGGCAAATTTAATATTCCTTGACAAATCATTGACTAATGATTGTGTAGGTTTTGATTGGGATACCCTGGTAAAGAATTCTATTCCATTTTTGCCAGAGGATTGTGACTCACTGAAAGTTTTGGTGTTTCTGTTACGTCTTTTCACTTTTCCAATATTTACAGTGCAATGTAGGAACAGAGTTTAAAGGTCTGTTGGTGGGAATGTTTTAAAATCACATATTCAGGAGAAATCACTTCTGTGAAGAATCAGGAAATCAGAGTTATTTCCACCTGGAGTGGATGAGCCTTTGCCACTTGCTTACAAGGTGCAGAATCAGGCCATAGGAGGCAGCAAGAACACAGTATGTTTTAAAAATGAAATCATGATACAACCAGTGCCTATTCCAGTGACACAGAGCCAGACAGTTTTATGATGCTCATGCTGTAGTTCCCTCTGCATGAGGGTCTGTGAAGTGGCCTAGGGGGCATGCTTTAATAACCAGAAGGCACAGTCCCTTTTTCATCAGGTGGTGTTAGTGCTCTGAAGTCGTGTGTTGATCTTTCAGCAAATCCAGCTGTCAGATGCCAAAAATCACATGAAATACACAATCAAAAGGAAGATACAGCACAAATTTCTGATACAGATTAATTTCCTTTCCTTGTCTTTGCTTCAACACCCTTAACCCTTCTGAAGCAACGAGCAAAGCTCCAGAACCTGAAGATAAGCAACAAGAGCAACAAAAATGTAGTTTGTCGTATTCCCGAGGCTTTTTGCAAGATAGCTTTCATCTGTCCTCCTGCATCCAGAAGAAATCCATACTACATCTTCTAGCGTATTTGTCTAAAATGGAATCTTGTGGTCTTACCTGACCTGGATTAAAGTTCCATTGCTGATTGCTGTATTAATAACCATGAAACCACAACCTTGAGTTGCTTCTGCTATGTGTGCCCTCTCTTTTCTCTGTGTTTCAATTCCAACCATGAAATTTCCTTACTGCTGTGGAAATCTTTCCATGCTGACCTTAGGATGCCTGCATGGTGTTATTCTCTACAGTATAAATTTGGAATAGCCATGCTCAAATACATGTAAAAGTGTAGAATAAACTGATCATATTCTGGGAAACCTGAACAGCTTGAATTTGTCATAAGAAATGGTAGATTAAAATCCCACTGGTTGTATCTTACTGTTGAAAAATTCATTCTAAAATTCCCTTACTTGGGTAGAAGCTATTTTGTCAAGATATGGTTTGATCCCAAAATTCTAGGATGGTATTATGAAATTCCAATTTTGAAGTCAGCCTAAGAAAGTGAACCATTGTGTTTCACATAGAGCTTTCTACCAAACAAGATGGCTATATATACCTGTTGAAAGGTGGGTTTCAGGATAAAGGAAGCCTTATTTCCCTGAGTGTAGTCTGTCTTTCGTCATCAGAGTCAAATTAGGCATGTCCTGTCTACTGAAAAGTTTAACCACCTGTCTTCATCTTGCTCCTATCCTTCTATTACCAGCAACTTATCTGTACATAGGGTAGTTGGGTGCAAAAAGATTGACAGAATGACGCTGCATTGGTGGCTTTGCCAAGCCATGAAAGGATCACCAGGAGGTGAGAAATGTTTACCCAGGTACACAAAGAGCACTGCCAAGCTCTGCTGCTGTCAGCCTCCATCTCACTCCAAGCAGCTCATATTTCCTGACCGTCTTGTTGACATTGAACAAACACTAAAGGCCTTGTAACAGACTCGGCAAGACAGTGAAAAGAAGCAAACCAAAGTGTCTGTGTTAAACCAAATTGTGAGTGGAAACAGCAAATGTGGAGGTGGTGGCAGAAGGCATGAAACCACAAGTAATTATGGCCAGAATACACTTAGCCTGTTTTTTTTTTTTAAATATGTATGTGTGAAATGTGGCTGAAGCAGACCTAATAGTTCACCTGACAGAGCCTGGTCCCTCTGGGCTTACTCATTAATGCACATGAGTGGGCAAAAAATTTGATGGATAATCATTTACTACCACATCAGTGAGCTGAAATGCCTCAGTAAGAAATCTGATGAACACCAAAACTGGTGAAAAGGGACATTTAGACTGCTCAGTTAAGAGCTGATGGAAAGTGAGACCATCCTGGTGGTAGTGACCATCATAGAAGCTCTGCTCAGAAGCACACAAAGTGCAAGAGCTGCATGGATTACGAAAATCTGGAAAAAGCTCAAGACCACTTTAAGAGAATGTAATTTATTCATTTAACTTAGAAACTAATGAGAGCAAGACATGGTAGAATTCTCTGAACAAATAAATAAAACATTTCAACTCAAACTCACCACTAGCACCACCAGTGAATCAGAAACTCTTTGTGGAGAACAATGGGCAGAAGTCCAACTTGGAGCTCTACAGAAGCTCTGAGAGAGCAGAGAAGAATATTTAATACATTCTCTCCCCCACATCCTGCCTCTTGTTCCTGACCCATCCTCACTGTAAAAATATATTTCTTTACATCTAATGTAATTTACTGTCTTTCAATTTATGTCTAGCACATTTTGTTTTGCCTTCATGCAGCTCCACCTTCTTCATAACTGCCATCAGCATTTTGGAAACACTGATATGATCTCCCCTTCCTTTTCTCATCCAAGCTGAACCTGCCCATTTCTCTCAGGTTCTCCTTGTACATCCCAGGCTCCAGCCCCCCAACCATCCTGGATGGGGGGCTGGAGCCTGGGATATACAATCCCCTCCACATTTCCAGAATCCAGCAGAAGAGGTTCCTGTGTATCACTCACATCAGGTTTTCCCTATATTAGGCAAAGAATTACCCGAAGACCTTGCATAATTCTTAATTTTTTTTCTGGTTTAAGATATAGAAAGCCAAGTACAACTAGTACCATAAAGGAAGGTCCTGTTCCTCCTGATAGCCATGCCATACCAAGGAAAGGGAAAATCCTATCCTACTAGACTGTCGTCAGCTATGAAAGAGAAAACAGTTACAGAGAGCACATGTATTATTTAACAGCAATTGGCTTTCCTTTTGTGCTTGCACTATTGCAGCCCAAATACCGACACACCTTCTTCCAGAGCTCTCAGCTGCACACCAGGACTGAGTCACTGGTGAAGTGGGCGCTTCCCCTTAAAATTCACCATGTCCAGGCTCTGTGGCACAATACTTTTGCTGCAACATGTCATCTAAGACTTATTTTAAAAAACTTAATTAATATAATAGGAAAGGCTCATTAGTTGTTACGTCCCAACTTTTTCTTTGTTTTGTTCATTCTTTACAGATCCGTGTTCCCAAGGACTAATCTGTCTTGTTTTGTATGAGAAAGCCATCTCTGAGTTTTGGGGTTAAGACATGTACAGTCAAAATATCTTTAAAGTTCCATATTTTACCATGCCCCAGTTTTGTTTTTCCAAGGTTTGTGTTTAGGCTTTAAGGTGATTAGATGTTTCTGAAGATATGTGCAAGCTAGTTGATCTCAAATGTTGTTCTTAACATTAAATTATTTTTTATCTTTCTTTTTAGTATATTTAAAAGTCCATCAGTGTGGTTGTGCAAAAAAGTTCCTTTGAATACAAAACTTCCTGAATCTCATCAGTGAGTGCTGGCTGAATTCTGACTTCAGCACCGAACCCAAAAGTTGTGGTATCTTTTAGTTTGTATAAGGAAAATTCAGACTCAAAAATCTCCTTTGCGAGCCTGAATATAGATATCACCTGATACATGTGCTACCTTTCCATTTTGAATGCTTCAGTATCTATTACCTTTGCATTCTGCTGTTCCTCTGAGTATTGCACTTAATTGAAGGAGGTTGTTGTGTAGACACAAATAAATGTGAAAATGCCCAGTGAATGTACATTTTTGTCCTGAACAGATGGAAAAATGCTATATTCACGTTGTGTCATTGACATAAAACGATTTAGCTGATGCACAAAGACTTTTATGCTTATGATATGTAAGGAATCTATTATTACACAGTAACTATAGTAAAGTGGCACAACTGGGGGCTATTTGTTCTCCATATGGGAGCTGCCACACTATGTAGATTTTAGAGTGAGCTTAATTAGATGTCTGTAGAGGAATGTTTGATTTTTTCATCAGTTGGATATAATTTGGCGCAGCACAGGGTAAAAAACACCAAACACAAAACCAAAACAAAAAACCAACTTTTTTTTGTTCTTGTGTTGCTATATATATATATATATCTCTATATAATTAT
>VWZQ01005474.1:65998-100758 GCA_013397015.1 Myiagra hebetior | reverse complement strand
TATATTTTTATTTTATTATAAATATTATGGTATATTTCTTTTATTATAAAGCTGAGACAGTTTCTTTTTCTTTCAGTGAATCTGGGAGTTCTGATCTGACCTGCTGTAGCCAGAGATCTGCTCAAAAATAAGCCTGTGTTATGTCTTCTTATGTGCCCTTTTCTGACGTTGTATGCAGACACATACACTCTGTATGTGGACTATCTGGGACCTTGTGTCTGCTCACAGGATTGANTGAGATTGCATGAGGTTTTTACCATCTTGCATAGCTGTTCAGATAAAGAATCTCTTGCCATTTTCAGGTGTTTATTTCTTAGCAAATAACTTAGTTGAAGTTAATTTATCAGTTTCTCCTATTAAAAACACCCAAATAAACTAGGCTTATGTTATTTTAAATGACAGTGACCCTATTTGGTTTTCTATTATAATGTGAAGTTGTATGTGTTCTTTCTGCAGCTGTAAGAAAAAACAGAGATGTCAGATCACAGTATATCATATCCTGAGTGTATCTTTCCATCTAATCTAGCAGTAAGTGTGCAGAAAGGGAGCCTGGCTGTTTTCTGAATTAGATGAACATTGTCCAACAACACTATTGTGATTGTGGGTACTTTCCAGCAGCAGAGTCATATCAGAAATACTGAAGCCATTTAGCTGAAGGTTAATCTGTGTAGGGCCGGACTGCAGGTATGGGCAGCTGCATATCTGAAGTAAGACATCACGAAAATTGCACTTGGACTTCTGAAACCAATGTTGTGTTTTCCTACCCACCTCCTTTCAGTCTAGTGGTTGAAAGGATGAGATACCTGTAAAATGAGTTCGGTTTGGGGGGAACATTTGAGCTGTCTTTTGCAAACAGTATAAATATTCTAGGAATTTTTGCTCCAGGCATTTCTATGTGAGCGGCCCCTCGTAGCTCCCTTGTTTACCTATATTTGCAAAAGACAGAGGGAAATTATAAACTGAAGTGCTGGAAAAAGAGCTCTAAATGTGAATGCATGCTTCTTTGGCAAGAGATGTGATAAAATTCTGTGAGAAATATAACTCCACTGATGACAGTAATGAAGCTGGCTTTTATTATATTTTTATTTTATTATAAATATTATGGTATATTTCTTTTATTATAAAGCTGAGACAGTTTCTTTTTCTTTCAGTGAATCTGGGAGTTCTGATCTGACCTGCTGTAGCCAGAGATCTGCTCAAAAATAAGCCTGTGTTATGTCTTCTTATGTGCCCTTTTCTGACGTTGTATGCAGACACATACACTCTGTATGTGGACTATCTGGGACCTTGTGTCTGCTCACAGGATTGAGAAATCCACCACTTCCCTGGAGAGATTGTTCTAATGGCTGACTGTTCTCACCGTGGGCTGGCTCCTGGTGCTAAACCAAGACTTAGAACCAGCCACTTCTGAAGGAGTTGTCATCCCTCTTCAACAAAGCTGTGCTTTTCTTCTCCATATGACATGGAGGGTAACTGAGTTAATATTATAGACTTTTTCCAGATGTCTTGCAGGCTTAGAGACAATGCTTTGGTCATTTTTCTGATGTTTGTCTGCAAATGGAAATTTTATCAGTATACTGAAATCATGGGACTCTGTTGATGTGTGCTACCATGTGATAAACTGGCACAATTTTGAATGGTTAGACTGTGATTTTGTCACAAAGGCATTAGTACTTCAGGTGCAAGATGAAAAATACTGTTTTGCAGACTATACACAGTGTAAATACTGTAAATGCCGCATCTGGATATTTGTTAAAATGTGGCTTTGTTCTGGAAATGTTTGTAACGGATCGAGTGTTGCCTATATTTTTGCAGCTAACATAAAGTGTGAAACCTAAATAGTGTCCTCTGTCAGGTCAATAGAAATGTAGTCATATGGTTACCTTCATCTTAAGTTTGGAAATGAAAGGTGTTTCACTAGAGCTCAGGACAGTAATAATGATAGGCTTTGATAAAAGAGAGCTCAAAACTTTACTGTGTTGATTTTCCTAGACTGTCTAGACTTGAGTTGGAATAACTTCTTTAGTATCCACATGATGAAGAAATTGTGCTGTGTTTATCTTCCTTTGTCTAGAGGCAAGTATACTCTGAAATCTAAACTTGCTTTCCTCTATCTAGCATTGTCAGTTGCCAACTGGGTAGGTTTTATTTAACCTTTCTTTCTGGGTCATAAGCATAGTGTTTAAAATCTTGTTTCTCTGCTTTATCCTGAGTTTTCACCACCCACTTTGGGAAAGAAGCCTCACAATGCTTTTCTAATCTAGTTCAGCCAGATTTTAGGACTGATTTTGAAATGTGGTCTGAAGGTGACTGTCTTCTGCTGATCTTACAGAAAGCTTAGGGCCATCTCTCTCTGAGTTTTTGGAAGTATTTTTTTCCAAGAAATGCTAGTAAATTATGCTATTGCAACACTTATCATAAAAGAACTAAGCTAATAGCAGAGGAAACATGCTTACTGTAAAGAAAACTTGGTATTTCGAGCTATATAAGGATTTCAAAGTAAATACATCTCTAACTGAATACCACATTGAAAATGTCACTTCTGAAAGCAAGTAGCTGTTTTGGTGTTTGGCTGCTGGACTGGCAAACCTAGGTTCATATGTTTGGCTCAAGGCTGCAGGTGAGATGTGCTTGGATTCAGGAATGGGGGCCGCTGCTGGAATGTTTGAATATCCTCTTTGTCAGGCTGAAAAGGAGACTCAATAGAGAGTAGAAAATACGACAGAGAATTAAGTAGAAAACCCACTGTAAAACATCCCTTTGACCCTGCTGTATTTTAGTGCAGTGCGGGACCTGGGCTATAGCTGAACTATCTTTGCAGAAGATTAAGTGATCGCCTGAACACTGCCTGCAATGGTTGATTAAAATAGTTGAACAAACACAACTATTGAAGAAGTTTTAGGCTGATCAAGGTAAAAATAGGGAAAGGAAATAAAAATTTGTGGCCAAATGACTGTCTCTTTTTTTTTGCAATGACAGACTCACTTCCAGGTTTATCTGCCTTGTTCCTTCTGACAAATTGTTGAGAAAGAATTACTTACAGAATGTCTTCAAGAATGAGCAATGAGCAGCAGCTGTGCTTCCAAGACATTTTTCTACCAGTAGAACTTAAAAGTTGAGGCCTGATACCCTGACTGCATTGATATTTGTGATCAAATTTCCACCAGCTTGAATGGTGCAAAGTACAAGAACCTAAGCAGGCCCCAAGGGCACCCTGCAGTAGATGACCTCCCAGTTTTTTGGACCATCCACGTGGCTTGGGGATGCTCATCAGAGTCACACCAAGGTTCTGCTGGCTGAGCCAACTTTCAGGCCTTGTGAGCTGGGTTTCAGCACATACCACCGTGGGTGCCTGCCATGTGCAGTGGGAAATAATGCCAGTCATAACACATGGTTCCAGCCCTGATGTTTAGCCCTTTTGTCATCTCTGTCTGCTCTCTGTTTTTGCAAGAGAGGTCAGAATGAAAATGTTCATGGTAGATTATTCAAAATGGCTAGCACACTGAAAAACCCTAGAGAAACATAGGCAATGTGTAGCCTACAGATTACTTGTCTTAAATTTTGTTCTCTGAGCACCCATCACCAAGAGAAATGATTTTTTTTTAAACCTTTGATGATTCAGTAACATCAGACAAGTAAAAATTTCACAGTCAATCATTACTGATGCCTGAGTCAAAGTTGTCAGTGAGTTCTACATTGTAATTTTTAATCTTCTCCTCAAGATGACCTGTGAATTTTACCTCCTGAGAAAGACTGATTTTTGTCCTGACATTTCACGGTAAACTTATGAGGAAATGAATAAAGGGCAGTTCCATCTCCTTTTTCAGAAAAAAAAAACCCTACTTTATCAAAGAATGTTTCCCTGACTTGAGATAGAGAAAGATAGAAAGCTCTTTATCTTCATATTTCTGAAATTCCTTTTTATTCAGACTTGAAGGATTTTCTCTTTATCTCTTATCAGATAAGGAGATTACCAAAATCCCATATAGAGAGTCTGAGCCATCTGCTCCACCAGCAGAGGTTCTGTAACATCTCTTTATCTGGAGGTGGTCACCTTTAAACTAAATAACATGAAAAACACCTGTTAACCATAACATCAGAAGGATTTTGAAGCTCTTCTTTACTGGTATGTTACTTCCAATGTGCTGAGACTAGAGTGTTTTACTAGGATTTTGATTTCAATTTCGATTTCCCTGTTCTTTGCCATGCACAGGTCATGTGTTATCTGTGGTCCATGGTGACTTTCTCTTTTTTGTCTTTTTAGTTTTCTCATTTTTTTCGTTTTAGAGTGCAACTCTAACTTCATACATATCCCATTAGAGATTAGCCACCTTTCTATCTAGTGGTGTTCCTTCATCCTTCCTGAATTTAGCTGTACATTTTGTTAGAGGAATTCTTCAATCACTGGGAATATTGTGTGTAGAGACTAATGTCCCCAGTGGTAAATACAGATTCCACTGAAGTCATGTACACTAGCTAAAGCTGTTAAAAACCCCCATGATTTTCAGACACCGAAACCATAAGCACGGTCATGCTGTGCAGAGTTTCCAAAATGTATGAGTTTTATTCTAAAACTTTATATTTGTTCAGCTGGAGTGCAGTCTGACTCTTCTTAAGTGGAATCTGACTCGACTTAGGTGGAAAGACACCAGTGGTGCTTGATTTTCATTCTTGGAGGCACATTTACTAATACTGCTTATTTTGCAAATCACTTGGGCATAGGCTTAAGAAGTGAAAATGAATCTGTGAGCTCCAGGGCATAAAGGTGACTGTGGTTTTTCAGAAACAAAGCTTTATCTTTGATTTTGCAGAATGATCAGTAGTGGAAATCTCTTCTTTGCTACTGACTGTCATCAGCTGAATGAGAAGTCATTTATGGTGGTTAAGAGCTATCCTGGTATGTCTAGAGGTGAGGTGAAAGTGTGCTCTTTGGTATTGGGAAGAAAGTGGGGGGATAGGAAAAAGATTTTTTACCTTAAACTGTTTAAATGAAGCTGGAAGGCTGTAAGAAATTGTCAGGGAAAGGCTTTTCAGTATTTTTCAGTGAATTGATCTAACAAAATGAGTATTTCTGGAAGAATGACATGAAGCAATGTTTTCCTTGGCATTCAACCATAGCAGCTTATATTGGTCATTCTCACCTTTGCCACCTGGTCCCATTGGTCATGCTAAACTACAGTATAATGTCTACCCCATCCATGGACCATTCCTAAATTCATCTGCTAATATTGCATTCAGAACAAAAAATAAAAATGCTCCCAATCTCTAAAGAGAATGCCATCAAATGCCACAGAATGAACAAAAAAATGTTCAGTGAAATACTGAAGACAAAGGAAAAAAAAATCTGGCGCATTGCAATGCAAGATGAGTTTAGGATTTCCACCTACAATTTATTTAATTATCGGTGCCGTCTTCAAAAAATGCTGCCATCAGAAATTGAATAGATTGCAGGTGTGTTGAACTGAGTAGGTTTAAAATGTTGTGACTGCCTTAATGGCTACATATCCTGTAAAATGCATTCGTTTTCAAGAGTGTGATTATGGTTTGCTTTTTATGTGCCATTATGTCTAATTTGTTTTATGCTCCAACAGAGAAAATTATTTTCCTCTTTCCAATTTATATGACAAACACAGAAGAATAATCAAATGAAAAATATATTCATTTAATATGATCCTACTCAGCTTCCCTGTACAAGTACATACCACTCCTGAACTACATTAATGACAAATACATATTTTAAATGTATACAGTTCCCCATTTTCTAAGAACCTGATTTTTAAAAGAAGTTTATTCTTGTAATTAAAGAAGTGAACATCGTAGTTTTTAAGAAACATAAATTAACTCTTGGGAATGGATCTGTTTTGCTGTTTAGACTTAGACTTAGGATTTTTTTTTTAAAACACACAAAAAACCTGTCTGAGCATTCCTGTAATAACTGTAAGCACTATAATGTTTCTTGTGACTCTGGAAGAGAATTTTTAAATAGCTTTGTAAAACTAATGAGATTTCAAGAATTATTAATAAAAGTGTTTCTACAGGTTAAATATCTTTCATTTTCATGAAATGATGAGATAAATAGCTAAATAATGAAAAAGTCTTTATTGTTTTCTAGTTCAATGATTTGCCACAATTTTAAATTAGTGTCAACAAATCCATGCATAATTTTAGTAATTGTGGTTTGAAACCATTTTTTTGGGTTTCAAAAAACCAAACTTTTATCTTTTTTGGGGTTACTGAATATGATCTTTTTTTATCTTTTTACTCTGATAGTAGTATAGCAGCAATACGGTGATCAGTGTGAGGTAGTGATAGAAGAATTACTGATGACCTTTGTTAATGTAATTTCTTTTGAAGGTGCTCCATTTGAGAAGCTGCCTTCTTCTGCCTTTAGTAACCTCCAAAATCAATAATTTAGTATTTAAAATTGCTACAATCTAATTTCAGTGAATGCAGAAAACCTCACAGCTTTAGTACAAAAGATTTCCACAGTTTGCCACTTTCTCAAATGTCTGTTCCTGGACTGAGAAAGGAAGAAATAAGCCGCTGGGGAAAGAAACAAAGCAATATCCACAATAAGAAGAGTATAGTGGAAAAGATAGAGGTCAAGAAAGAAAGAAGAACAGAGCTGATCTGTGAAACGGTAATTTTAAAAGGAAGAGAATTTACATTTCCGCTCACAGCAACATGGGATCATGTACCAAGACGCCCTTCCATTTGAGGCCAGTTCTGTTTAATAGCTTTATCAATGATCTGGGTGAGATGATCGAGTACATCATCAGTCGAATTGTAGGGGACCAAGTTTTGTGAGAATGTTGATCTGCTGGAGGGCAGGAAGGCTCTGCAGGGGGATCTGGACAGGCTGGATCAATGGGCTGAGGCCAAAGGTATGAGGTTCAATAAGGCCAATTGCCAGGTCCTGCCCTTGGGTCACAACAACCCCGTGCAGTGCTTGGGGCAGAGTGGCTGGAAAGCTGCCCAGCAGAAAAGGAAGATGCAGGTCAACAGCACCTGAACATGAGCCAGCATGTGCCCAGGTGGCCAAGAAGGCCAGTGGCATTCTGGCCTGTATCAGTAATAGTGTGGCCAGCAGGAGCAGGGCAGAGACTGTTCCTCAGCACTGCTGAGACAGAACTTCGAGTTCTGAGTCCAGTTCTGAGCCCCTCAAGACGAGAAAGACATTGGGGTGCTGGAGAATGTCCAGAGAAGGGCAAAGGAGATGGTGAAGGGCCCAGAGGATTACTTATATGGAGAGTAGCTGAAGCAGCTGAGGGTGTTTAGCCTGGAGAAAAGGAGGCTCAGGGGTGGCCTTATCAGTGTCTGCAAGTTCCTGAAAGGAGGCTGTAATCAGGTGAGGGTTGGTCTCTTCACCCAGACAACCAGTGACAGGGGGAGAGGACATGGACTCAAGTTGTACCAGGGGAATTTTGGATTGGATATTAGAAAAAATTTCTTCATTGAAATGGTGGTCAGGCACTGGAACAGGGTATCTTGGGAATTGCTGGAATTGCCATCCCTTGAAGCATTCAAAATAAATTAAGTGTGGAACTTAGTGGACTTGGCAGTGTTGGACCTGATGATTTTAGAGGTCTTTTCCAATCTTGATTGTTTCACGAGTCTGTGATTCTAAGACGGTTTTATGTGGCATGCAGGAAAAGTAGTGGGGTTTTGACAGAGATGAGTGAGTAGGCTTGCAGTCCTGTTCAAGCTTGGTCAATGGCTGCTGGAACTGACGTGGGAAAGGAAAATAAGGAGAAACTGTTAGAAGAGGCGAAACAACATCTACATAAAAAAGCAAACAATAGACAGGAAGAAAATGGCTTTCAAGTCCACCTGATGGAAATTGTCCTCAGATTAGTCCTTGCTTAATTTATCAAGCGTCAACATTAAATTTAGAGGGATGGCAATAACCTATTCCTTTAAGATGAGGATTTGCAAGACTCAGATAGCAGTACATTTCTATTTTTACAGTGGGAACTATGACATTAGTTTCAGGCCCTTAATCTCAATGTCTTCCACACAGCATGAATCTGCTACAGGATACAAACCGTAGTTCATTTAAACTTATATTATCCCTCTACGCTTCTGTTTATAAGCAAAATACCTAATTTTGTGTTCCAAACTATTAAGTCATCATTCCATTTAAAAATACAGAAATCCATAGTACTACATTTGTTTTTAGTGAGGTAAATTATTCTTCCTAGGTCTTTAATCTCGTCATAATTCATGCAATTGTTATTTTCTTCCTTTATCAGAAATCACTCAGTCACCTTGGTCCTGCCAGTTGCTTAGGCAGTACAGGAATGACACATGCTAGATACATATGCTTACCATGAACAACCTTTCTTTTTGTGCAGATGGCCTGCACTAAAACCCCTTGAGCAAACAGCTTAAGCAGAAATAGCATATGTCATTCAGTATAACCAGCTGGCGTCGTTACCTCCTCCACCCTTCCCTAGGCGCTAGGTTTGTGGGATTCATAGCAACCAGCCTGAGAAGTAAGCCAGGAGTCATCTCTGTGCATGTCTGCTCATCTTGGTCCTGGAGCTGCACTACAGCTACAAGTTTTCTCTAGTGGGAGAGTTTTCATTGTAGTCTCCCCATATCATGAAGAGAAAAGTAAAAACAGTTGCCTTCATCAAGTTTTTCTCACATCTGCAGAGACCAGTCAAGTTCTATCAATTTTGGAAGTGCTTCCCAGGATGTTATTCATTTTACAAAGTCCTTTCTGTTGTGCTGGGGACTGGGTCAGCCCACCATATTCCTGTACCCAGAAATAAAGTCAGCATTCTACTGTTTTCGTTCCCACTTCTCAGCCAAGCTTCACACTGTCCTTTGTTGGAGAAGTGAAGGTGTCTTAAGCCTCTCACAGGCTGTGTAGAACAAACCAGGTCAACTGTGCAACAAACCATTTCACTCCTGCCTAAATAAAGATATCTTCATTTTTGTTTCTGTTGGCTAATTATTCTTCTTGATCCTAGCAACATGGATAGGCTCCAGTATTTCACCAATGAAGGGAAGGGGAATTATGCCACCTTTATCAGCAGGCAAAAACCAAGGGCTTCTACATATCTGACTTGTCTGCATGGGGGAATATGGAGAAAGGCAAAATGGGAAAAAGCCCAAAGAAGATGAGTGACCAGGATGTCTTCTGCCACTAGAAATACCTCTTTGATTTGTCCATTCCTCTGTAGAAGTAACCTTTCATTAATTTAATCTATTTTGATATCCTTGCAGAGATACACCGATAGAATTAAAAAGAATTCAAATATTTTTACAGAGACTTATTTTCTTGCCCAAGAGTGCAGTGAGTTCAAAATTAGACACTACTGTGAATTTCTTCTCATTAGATTACTTTTTAATTTTTTCAGTAAGACTCAGAAATGCTAACATTCCTATTAACCCATTCTAATTAAAGGATATAAAAATGTTAATATTATTATATTCCTTGAATGTCAGAACAAAATTATAAAACGCATTTTTTTTAGCCTGAAATTAAAATATCTTATAATACCTCTAGAAATCCTGAACCTTTTTGGCAGCAATTAGAGATAACGATAAGGAATGGTTGGGGGGAGGCAGTTCCCCTCTAAATAAAAAGAATGCATTATTTGTGAGAAACTAGAATAGGAACAAATATATGCTTCAAAGTCCATTGGACTCTACTGAGAACTTAGAAAGTTCACATATGAATATATTCAGAATATATTTGTATACTACTAATGAAATTTCAGTCTCCTAAATACATATTTAGTAAATTCTATGAGGGTAACCTTTGGTGTTGCACCACATCCAGGAGATAAATAGAAAATGATTCAGTTAAATGGGACAAAAAAAAAAAAAAACACCAAAAAACCTACTGGCTTAAACATACATATTAGGTGGCATATTATTTTAGCAGGGGGATACAGCAATGGATTTAAATCAGGGTACAAGTACAAAGTACTCTTAGAAATGAGTAGCAATTGTGATCTACAGTTGATTCACATGAAATATGATTTTCATTACTGGTCTGTGTAACATGTTCACAGGAAGACATTCGCACTCTCTTGGCAAACTTAGAGACAAACAGCTCTACACTGCGTTGGTACACTCAGCTGAGAGTAACCAGTTGATTCTTTCAGCAGATACAAATGGCTGATATGCTCAGCTAACAAAGTTCCATTAAAAAACCCTAACATTTTCATTCCAGGGTACTGAAGGAACAAGTAAATGGGACAATGATGGGACAATGTCCTCAGCAGTGGAAAGGTCACACCTCTAGTTCTGTGCCCAGCTCTGGGCCCTTCACTACGAGAAGGTGCAAGTCCAGAGTAGGGCAATGGAGATGGTGAAGGATCCAGAGAACAAATCCTGTGAGGAGCAGCTGAGGGAGCTGGGATTGTTTAGCCTGGAGAGGAGGCTAAAAGGAGGCTAAAAGGAGGCTCAAGGGAGACCTAAACATTCTCTACAACTACGTGAAATGAAGCTGTAGCCAGGTGGGGGTCAGTCTCTTCTCCCAGGAAACCAGTGACAGGAGGAAAGGACATGACTTCAAGCTGTGTCGGGGGAAGTTCAGGTTGGACAGCAGGAAGAATTTCTTCACTGAAAGGGTTGTCAGGCATTGGAACAGGATAGGATGCCAGTGGATGTAGCGGAGTCACCATCCCTTGCAGCGTTCAAAAGATGACTGGATCTGGCGCTTAATGCTTTGGTTTAGTAGACATGGTGGTGATTGGTCAGAGTTGGATTTAATGAATTTGGAGGTCTTTTCCAGCCATAATGATTCTAGGATTTTATCACATTTCTTGATCATCTACCAAAGGTCTCTGTTGATTGTGAGCTACCAAAGTTATTGCAATCCACAAAAAGGGCATGAGGGAAGACCTAAAGGACTACAGACCTGTGAGTCTAACTTCAGTTCCTGAAAAATTATGGAGAAGGTTATACTGGATACTATTGAAAGGCATTTAGAGAACAATGCAATCATCAGACACAGTCAACTTATGTTCACAAAAGTAAAGTCCTATTTAACTAAAATCTGATATTCTATGGTAAGGTCATGCACTTCGTGGATGAAGGGAAGGATGTAGTTTTTCTGGATTTTAGTAAGGCTTTTGATGCACAACATCCTTCTGAACAAACTGTTGAGTTGTGGAATGATCAGGCTCATGATGCTAAGTGAAGAATTAGCTGAAGGGCAGTGCTCAAAGGATTGTAGTGAATGGGACTACACCTGTCTGGTGACCAGCCAAGAGCAGTGTTCCTCAGGGCTCAATTGCAGGACCAGTTCTGTTTGATACATTTATCAACAATCTAGGTGAAGGAATTGAGCATACCATTAACAAGGGATACCAAACTGGGAGGTGCTGTTGACTCTCTTGGGAGTTGAGAGGCCTTGAGGAATGTAGACAGTTTGAAGCATAGGACAATAATTAATGGTGTAAAATTAAACAAGTCCAATTGCCTTATTCTGCACTTGTGGCAGAGTGACTAAGGACATAAGTATGAACTGTGAGAGGAGTGGCTGGAGATCAGCCCCACAGAACAGGATCTGGGGTACTGGTTGGCAGCAGTGTGGCTGGGCAGCCAAGAGGGCAAACTGCATCCTTGGGGGCATCAAACAAATGGTCCAAAGAGGTCACCACCTCTTTGTATTATTATACATCCTGCTGTATTCAGCATTGGTGCCACCTCACCTTGTGACCTGTGTGCAGTGCTGGCCCCACAAACTAAGAAAGATGTGAAGGGCCCTGAGTGTGTTCAGAGGGGTGGCTGGTTAAAGAGTTGGAAAGAGAAGTGGGGAGGGAAGTGCTGAACCCTTCTCTCTGGGAACCAGTGACAGGACATGTGGGAATGATTCAAAACTGCACCAGGGGAGGTTTAAACAGGACACTAGGAACCATTTCTTTACAGAGAGAATGGTCAAACACTGGAACAGAGTTCCTAGAGAGGTGGTCAATACCTCAGCCTTGTAAGAATTTACAATGGTTGGACAATGTTTTTAATGACAGGCTTTAACCTGATCAGTCCTGAGTTGGTCAGGAAATTGGACTAGATGATTGTTGTAGGTCTCTCCCACCTGAAGGGGTTCTGTTCTATTCTATTCTATTCTATTCTATTCTATTCTATTCTATTCTATTCTATTCTATTCTATTCTATTCTAAGCAAAGGTCATCCTCCAGTCCCCCTTGATTCTTCATAATGCTGTGGTTATTCACTTCCCAAAATTTTGTGAGAACCTCAGCCTTGCCCATCTCCTCTGGTACCTTCTTCCATGGCAGGGGAGACAGGGCATGGAGGACTTGTCTCAAGACACGTTTACACAGAAGGCGTAGTTTCCCCATTAGTTTCTGCGGTGCTTCACTCTGATGCGACTTCACTGCTCATGCAATGCCTCAGGGTCACAGGGCACTATGCTGTTCTGCTATTCAAATTGCAGTCATAAGGATCAACAGGAGAAATAATTATGTGCTCTGCACGGAAGAACTGGCTCTTGTCAGTGAACCTGCCTTCCACCTTACTGTTATCATGCCCAACACCAAGTGACTTTTTCCTTTTAGCCCTCTGCTTTCAGCTTTTATTGGTCAGACACGTCACACAGCAGCCATCAATGAAAACAGAAAGGGACTGAAGTAATGCTGTTTCCTTAAGAAAGGAAGGAAAAAAGGCAAATGCTATAACACCATGGTTTTGTACCAACTTTATTCCTCTCCATTTCCTCAACTCCTGTCACTGATAACCGGGTCTGATTTTTGGAAAATCTCTCTCACCTCTGTACTCACTAATCTCTAATTTCCATTCCTTCTCATTCTTTCCCTAGATTTCCTTGGAGACCAGCTTCTTTGTATTTTCTTGTCTCAGACTGCACTCTACAACCTTATACTTTTCCCTTCTTTCAAAAAATCAGTATGTTCACTGCTTCTTGATCTAGTTGCATACACTTCATGATACATGTAATATATGTTGTATTTTTTAGCTTGGACTCTGGTAGGTTTTGGAGGATACAGAATAAAACTCCTTCAGACATAGATACAGCTCTCAACAAAACATAAAACCACTATTTTCAACTTCTTACTTTTACCCTTTTAAGCAACAGTCACTCTTTTTGGCTACTAAAAGAAGAAAACCTGAGAGCAGTTTTAGAGAAGCAGTTTTTCTTTTTTCTCTAAATAAAATTCAAAAATGAAATTCATTGAGTTGCATCCCTGTCAGCTGACTGTCAAGTAATAGCTTATGTTGCTCATGATTAACCTTCTATAAAAAATTGTAATTGCAATGTTGCTCATCAATAAAACATATTATGGCACTCACCAGTGATAGAAGTAGTAATTTATTGTCCATTTCTGCGATAGGGGATTTCAATATCAAGAACACTTACACTGCATATCACAGCTGCATCAGTGAAATTTACCCAGGGGAGTAAGTGAATCATCACAACTGTTTGTTCAAATGCTGTCAGGCATTTCTTGCCATAGGCTTCTGCTACAATTTCAGTGATATCGTGAGCTCCAGACAGAGTAAGGAGCTTGAAGTAAGTTGCTTTTTGACAGACCTTCTTTCTTCCATGGATGATGTCCTAAAACCACTAGCTGTTCCCTGTATCAAAGATTTGAGAGCTTAACACACAAAGCAGAATTTAGGAAGCTGCCTCTCTGCTAATTTAAAGATCAATATATTTTTGTTACATGCCAGATTTACACACCAACAGAGACTTTAGCCTTGACTTGTTGTTCATGGCTACTGCAGGAGGAGGTTAATTAAAGATTAGCCTGTAAGTTGGTTTCTGTAAGCATCTATTCTGTCTAGTGTGATGTAAAGCTACAAGAGCTAAGCGAGTACTATTTTATTCAGATAGAAGAAAGAATCTGACATCCTAAACTGATAAACCTCTTAGATAACCAACTCAGCATTTATAAATAAATTTTGTGAAGGCAATAAAAACTGGCTAATTAATGAAATTAGTGTATGTATCAAATGAGAATAAATTCAAGTGTTTCTGAAAACATATTCTTGTTTACAAAGACATATGCATCCTGCTGACCACAGTATGTTGAAATTCCAAGCAAATGTGACTCATCCTTAACATTAAACAGTGTATTTTAGGCTGCACTGTAAAATCAACAGAACCAAAAAGCAATATAATTTTCTCCAAACTTCCTAAAACATTAATTAGACAAGAATGATTCTAGTGCAAAAAGCCTTGATGATCCCTCCTTCATAGCAGTAGCTCAAAGAGCTTTAGAATTTTGAAGCAATGAGATTCTCTTAGAAATTTAAAAATTTTAATAGTGTTCTTCTGACCTCCGAAAGACAGGATACAACCACAGCAAAGATACCATTTTAGCATGGTTTCTATTCTGGCTTTCTTACAGGCAGCCAGCATCTCTGGACAAAGTACTGATTGCCTGTGAAGCCATTAGTGGGGCTACCACTGCCTTCTACAACACCAGGATTTTGATCATCTTTTTCAGTTTTCTCTTTAGAACATGAGTAGCAACACCAGCGTTATCACAGCTGCAGGTATATCTGATCTTGACAAGACCAACTTATAACCACTTTTGCAAAAATATCCAAAACCTGCATCTTTAGGCCTAGAATTCTCTGAGAGGGCTGTGTGCCTTTCCCAACCACTTCTCATGTGGTCTGTAAAACTCAAATGCATTTTAATCACTTTGAGTTCATGTAGACACTATTATCTTGACATCTAATTTCACAATGTTCCCATGAATAATATGTACCTTAAAAAAGCTTGTGTAGTGTTTTTGTAACAGGATAAGGTTGAGTAAATCAAGATGACTAACCACTAAATCATAACACATCACACTGTAATTGAAGCAGAAATGCTAAAACAAGATGTGTACATATACATTGTGTACTCAGTATTTTCCTCAAGAAAAAGAGAAAATGTCCTTTTCCAAACTCCTTTAAAATAGAATTAATGGGCAGAGTGAAAAACTAGACTCCATATGCAAGTGTGCCAGTTTGGCCAAAATCTAGCAACGCATCCTCTGAGAGAACCAACAGGTTAAAACCAGCCTTCCCCCCACCAGGTTTGGGAAAAAAAATTTTCCTTGAAGGAAAATGAAAGAGATAAAACCTGTTTATTAACAAACACACAGGAAAAGGATAATAATGCTAAATAGTAAAGCCCCTTGCTGTAGAGAGAAAACTTGGGAAGAAATTAAAGTCCCCTTGTAGGTGTGGCCTGGGGGGTTGGCCATAGGTCATAGGCCCACCCCCAGGCCTGAATAAAAGTTCTCCAGANTCTCAGTTTAAAGGCACAGAAAAGGCACAAAATTAATTTTTTGGCATAGAGCTGTGATAGGGGATACACATCATGGAGTCACCCCAAGACAGCAAGTAAAAACTATATGTGCATTGAGTACTTTTATTTGGCCAAGTTAAAAAACATGTATTTTTTCAAGTAGCATTAGGAGAGCTCTTCCAATGATGTTTCACATTTCTGTCATAGTTGGAAGAAAAGAAGCTTTTAGATTCATAGGAACAATGAAAGAAGGGAGAGAATGAACACTTAGTTAAGTTAAAAAAGGAGGCCTTTTTGAAACGGTTTTGAAATAATACAAGTATTTTTATAAAAATATTCAAATGAAATAAATACCAACATATCTATGAAAAATTTTAAAGGACTAGTAGATATTCCATTCTTCGACTAGAATCCTCAAATTACTTCCTGATAGTTATTGAGTCTGGTTTAAAATAAGCAGCTATCTATGAAGTTCAACTTTATTTTGGTGGTCTACCTCTGCATGGGTTTTACTTGCTAACCTAATTTTTAGGCTTGTTTTTCTGTCAGAAAATACTTTTTCATCCTGCTTCTTTCAACCAGGAAGAAATAAGGAATCATTATCAGAAACCGCATATGCAATTAAAGGCAGATATTGAAAGTTCAGCAGTTTGTTGCTTCTTAGATCCCTTGTGGCTAACTTTATTTTTCTGATACTAATATGTAGTGTATATAAAAACATTAATAAGAGAATTCAATATAAATGCTCCAATTATAAGTGGGATTGAATGACTATTGGGAAATATTCCTATGACATTCTCATTCTGGGAAAAAAAAATCTAACTGAAAGTGATATATAAAAGGGAGAATATTTAGGTTCCTTCTGTAGCTGAAGTAAAAGATGAAGAGAATATGAGCATTGCAGTTCCTCACTGCTGTCTAGTTACTTTCTTGGCTGAGTTTTATAGGTAAATAATGTAAATAATATATGTAAATAAAGTAGCGGGGGGTTAAGGATATTTAAAATACATTTCTCATTTAAACATTTAATGTACTTGTCTTTGGTGATCTCACAATATCTGAGTTTCCCATGTTTGCAAGTCTGGAAAAATCAGGCATCTTTCTTCTACTAAGTAATCTTGTAGTTCAATTATCTAATACCTGCTCTCTGGCTTAACCACAGTTTAACAGCATGCAGTTAAAGCAGTAAAAATTTCTGTTTTTTCTTTGTTTTTTAGCTTCTTTCCCATCAAATTGGATACAGATGCTTCAAGGAAAATATTTGCACAGAATTCTCTGCTATAAAATAAGTAAATCCAGTGAATAATGCCACTTCACTCTTGCTAAACTTTCTCTCCAGCTTTCAAATTCTATATGCTAATATCAGCACCCTCATAATAAAAAGGTGCATGAAATAACTTGGAAAAGTCCAACTTACACTGAAAGTCCTCAGAATTTCTGTATCTGATTCCAATGCTCTAGTGCATTTCACACAGAGTTGCTTCTTACTAAATGGTTAGCCTCAATGTCTCTCTGCTGTTTTTATAATGAAGCTGTTGCATACAGAAAACCCAGAAGACATCTATTTGGCTCTAAAGTATTCTTGGGGAACAAGCCTGAATAAGGAAAAGTGAATCACATAACAGATTAAGAAAAACAGCAAAGTTAGGATGTTCTTAAAAAACTGAAAACTTCAGTGGAACAGGTGTGTTTATGCTTCACAGTCTCTTACTCCTTGTCTCTCTAGAGACTTTTTTTGTGTTTGGAAGCCCTTGTGGACTTGTCTTCCTGAACGATGAGACTGCGCAGCAGCTGCTGCCCTTGGGCAACTTCCCTGGTGGGATAGGAAGCTCAGGAAGGTCTGGAAGCACCAATTACATATTTGGTGGGCGCTGAAGGAGGCTGCTGAGAAGATGACATCAGTGATGTGCACCACTTGATATTTAACACCCACCGGTGCAGGAGGGTCAAAGAAGGCTTGAGTGCTAGCACTCTGGTTCAGTTTGCAGAATTTACAGAAGACCATCCTTCAGAGCTCAGGTGATGAAGACAAAGAGAAATGACTCTAGAGCTAGATAAGGCAGTAGACCTCAGGAACTGCCAATGCCTTGGCACTTTTCTGCTTGGAGCATTCATTAACCATGGCACAGGTTGCACTGAACAGTGAACAATTGTGAAATGGGACTGAGACAGCAGTGAATATTTTCCAGAAGGTCAGTAATAAAGAGTTGTCAAGGGACAGAGAGGAAAAGGAGAAAGGGCAGGAGATTTGGGGTTGGGAGCAGCTCCGCTTGGAGACTCTAGGCACCAGGTACCACCTATGGAGAGCACACATAGGTGCCTGGATTCCATGTGACATACAGAACAAACCCACAGGGGTCTAGTGAGGAGCATCCCCAGATGCACTGCTGAAAAGCAGAAATTGAGTGAGCCTGGCAACAGGTCTAGTGTGCAGTTAAATACATAGGGAGATGTGCCATGAACAAAAGTTTGTGTTAGTAATTTTCACACTTTTCAACCTACAGTAAATTTATTCCTCAATTCACTTGCTTTTTTCATTTGTGGTGCAAATCAAGACAGACATTCTGCCCCCTCCTGTTCAAGGAAGCAACAAATAGCTGTGATCTCACTTTACAGAGTGGGTCTCAGTCCCAGCCATGAGAAATGAGGCAGTAGCAAGGGGAAATAATTTGATGCTAGTCAATATATCACAGTGCTGTCCTCTGCTGTTATGCAGTGAACTGTGCTGCTCCTTCCTCAGGCTTATATGACAACTGGGTCTCAGGTGCATACATTTAGCATTACAGGTGCATACAATTAGCAGTAATTTTTTGATGTAAACAGATGATGTGCTGTGCTGACAACTCACCTACTTCACTTCCTCTCAGCCTTTCTGCTCAAAATATGCTTTTTCTAAATTCACAAAGTTCACTAAAACTCATATAAGCCCCATAAGCAGTAACTATGCCAATGCCTGCCCTTCATAAAACATTCTAGGAGACTAGACTGGAGTACTGTGGCTAAGTATACTCACACACATATATATATACACAATCACATTATTAATGTGTGTACAACTGTTCTTCTGAGTGGCAGAATTTAGGGTAGATTATGCTTAATATAAGTTTCCCACTGTGTGATGGTGAATGAAGGAAGTAATGAAGCTCATAATTCTGTGTGAATATAGGTATCCTTGGATACTGCTGACAGAAATGGCTGTTGGGATAATAAGAAAAGGAAGATACCAAGCTCAACACTGACTCAAATTGTGACTGAAATACCAGCAGTGTATCTAATGAATTGGTCTGCCATTTCTTTATTGCTGGGGCCAGAACTATCCTCATAGTCATATGGCCAAACCCAATTAAATCCTCATGATTAATTTGCTGCTTGTAAAAGGTGAGAAACTGTCAATGTAAAAAATGGGTGTGTTCTGCTTTGCCACATGGCACACATCCCAGACAGGATTGCTTCTCAAACAGAGGAGAGAGGGGCTCTCAGTGAAACTCCTCATAGGAGCTGGAAACAAATTTTGCATCTGCTCTCCATATAACTCTGCATGTGCCACATTCTTTCAAAATAGGAACAGTTTATGACACAGTCTTTAAAATTATTAATTTATAGCCCAACACGGGCAATCTATTTCAAACTCTTGATTCTGGCTGGTATATTGCCACTTCAGACTGGTCTAAAATCTGGACCACTTTTAAATTTGTTGATTTTTCTGCAGTAGCAACATAGCTTCTGTTCTAGTTCCAAGATGGGTGCTAGTGAATTAGACAAATAGGAGAGAATAGAATTACTCAGTGTGAGCTGGACTAAAAGAGGTCACTTCTTTGATTAATCAAGTTGAGAAAGAAACTGTATAATTTAGAACTTATAAGGCCACTTGTACCATAAATTCACTTTCCTTGACATATTGAGGGTACAACAAACCAGCAGATCCCTGTTTTAATGGAGATAGGAGCGTATGAGAGACAAAATAAATCACTGGAGATATCCTAAGGGTTCTTCTCTCACCTTGGAGAGCAGGTAACAGCTTTTCTGAAGTAGTGCTTGCCTTTAGGAAGGCAAAAATTATGTTATTCTATTTAAGAAGAAATTCCAGGTTTAGTTAAGGTATTTCTTCAACTCACTGATCTCAGATGTCTCAGTACATTTCACGATCTTTCTGCAATGGCTTATCATCTGTGAAGTGGAGATAACAGATGTAGAAGGGTTGGTGTTAACTGCATCTTGATTTCTTCTGCAACCTACTCAGGTCCCAGGTCTTTAAGCTGGAACCATGACAAGGCAAAAACTTGCCAATTTTAACACAAGATCAAAGGCTCCCAACAACTAACATCCTTGTGCTGACCAAAGAAAACTCTTGAGAGGAGCCCAAGTCTCATCATAGTATCGACTCCTCTCTCAAAACAGATGTTAAATATTCTCCTCAATAATTTTCTTAATACAAGTCAGTTAAGCTTCTTCCCATGAGCCATGCTGCTTGGGAGTACTTGAAGATGACAGAAAACAACCTTTTTTGAGGTTCAGGAAGGCTGGTAGCTTGATCCTTATATGTCAGTGGTTCTATGTTGATTCATACCATCCGAGGAACTGACACAGGGTAAGATCCAGTTTTTCCCATTCCTCCTCCTTGTTGCTCTGTATAGAGTGTGCAGCAGAGCCTCCTGTGGGGGGAACTGGCAGGATGCCTAGTAGCAGCAATTAGAGCTGGCAAGTCTCAGCTTTCCTGCAAACTTTTATCTCTTGACTGTATGAGAAGGGATCTTGCACTTCCTAACTATCTTGAATGCTTGTTAAGGTGATGTTAAATTGTTCTTTAGTGCTATTAGCACTGAATTTGGGCAAGATGAAGGATTAAAGAGGAAAATGGAAGTGTTTTGGGGTATAAAATGATTTGAGTTGATATAGCCATGGGAGAATATTTTTATCTACCCTGTGCTACACCTTTGAGATACTTAATGCTGTCTGGAATCAACCACTAAGAAGTCACCCAGGCTTCCTGCATGTTATAGCCCCACACGTGGGCCTATATATTAAATCAGCACAGAGCTTGTACAGAACAGAAACTTGTGAACCTTGTGCTGTAACCTGGGAGAACATTAATACAGATGTTCTTTGACAGAAATAGCTAGGAATGTCTACTTTTCTTCAAGGTAAAAAAAAATGTCAGTGGAAGTATAAAGGCTCTGAAAAACCTTGAGGGAGCTTTTTGATTCTGCATTTTGCTGAGCAATAAAAGGCCAGTACTTTGATGTCGATTAGATTCTGCTGCACACCGTGCCAGTTCAGAGTGCTGTCAGATGAACAGATCATCAAAGTGCAGGCTTCAGTGATGGATGCTTTTAGCTTCTCTTCCTTGATGTGATGATAGATTTGTATCTGTACTGATAAGCATTGGTAGACATCTGTCTTTAGGGTTATGTATGCTGTTAGGATTGCAAGAAAATGAATAGGTGCTGACCTGAGGTCTACATGACTGAACAGAGCCTGAGATGCCACAGCACATGAGATGAAAAATTGCTGGCTGTGATGAAAACAGTCAGAAGGTGCCAAAAGTTACCCAGAGTGCATGAGATGGCTGGATTTTGCAGGTGGTTAAGGGGAATTGTGTGACTGATTGTCAAATTTCAGAGAAGTAAGTGAGGGAACCTTCCAGGGAGTGAAAGCTTACAGGGCAGCAGTGTCAAATCATGTCAACAGGGCCATATATGATCAGGGTGAACTAGGTAATGGTATCAGAAGTACCAAATTCAGGTACGGAGGTAGCAGAACTGTGAACAAAACATAAAAAATAATTATGGACAGACTATTTATTTGGAAGGGACCTGGGAGATCAAAGAGAGGTACAACAAAGCAAAAAGGAAGATCAAGAAATAGGGAAAGAAATAATAGTGTATGGAAAGGCTGCGGTTGGTGCTGTCTCGATATTCCTCTCAAGCAGTCCTCTGCTTTGTCCCTGCAGACTAAATGGGAATGGCAAACCAAAGCCACTGTGCTGAATCCAGCAGAGAGGTCCCACCTCACTGGCTGAAGAGTAATGAGGACAAGGCTGCCTGCTTCCCTAGAGAGCTACTGGAGGGACCAGACAAGTGTCCTGGTCTAGGGTACTGCAGCATCTGTGTAAGTGAGGGAATAATGAAATGACACAACCAAGAAAAAGGATTTTGAAGGGGGCAGTAGGGAAGAGATGTTAGCGATTGAAAGGAAATAGGTGAGGATATTGAAGGGGCTAAAAATTAAAAAAAATTGTGTACAAATTAAAGAAATTACAATGATTCTGCATATATGTATATGCCCAGGGTTTAAAACTCAATTGGCCACTTACCAAATTTCAGAGAAGGGAGTATGATTTGTGCTGCCTTCTGCAAGTTGCATCTTTGAAGTGTCTTTCTTTCAGTGGTTGCTTGAGTTGATTCCCTTGCTGATGTTTTCTCCCAGAAGCTTGCTTTTAGTACTGTTTGCTACATAACAATCATAATTGCTATTAACTATTATAGGCATAAATAAAGCATGATGGATGAATTAACTGAAGAATCATAAAATGTGTACTGTCTTGCAGGAGGTTTTAAATGTTTGCTGACCTTTTCTTCAGTCAGACATATATCATATATATAGATACATGTGATTGAAAATATTGATATTTTCATACTTTATTATTTAATGAAGTAAAATCTGACAGTATGTCTAAGAGGAAACTTCCTTTTTTTTTTTTTTGTGAATGAAATATTTACATGTTTCCTGTTGTTTCTGCTTACTTTCCTTTTAGATATACTTAACTATTGATTAAACTTTCTACTTTACTTACTGTCATTTAGATATTTATACCTGGAATGTTCATATATATTCTAACTATTTTTCTCTCCTATTTCTAAGATGTCAAGAACATGACCACACCTGCTTGTGTGGCTTTATAGTATCAGAAAACAATAGATGATTTTCAGATTGGTCTAGCTGATAAAAATAAAGGCCCTTTGAACTGGAAATTGCACACTGTCCTCTGAATGCAGCCAAATGGCTGAAGTGAATGAATTCCCTGGCACTTTTTCTGAAAGACCTCCCTTCTGTTAATTGGAGTATTGTGTTTACATTTCCATCTGCCTTCACATAAGAACCTAATTAATTGTTAATTGCATACAGAGAGAGGCCCAAGAGAAGAATAACTGTGTTTAACAGCTTTCAGCTTTTGAAGGGGCAAGGGTGAGTTTGGGAGACAACCTTTAGCAAGCAACAACAAGAATCAATGACAGTAATCATTATATTCTGGTTCAAGATATCCAGGAAAACAAAACCATTCTAAAATTTATTGTAATCAGTTTTACCAATAAGATACCTCTTCACTAGAAGGAAAAAACCCACAATCCAGCCCAACCCAAAACACAAAAAAAGTTCCTATTTCTACAGTAAGCTGAGATTTTGCAGAGCATCATTTCCCACCTTATAGGTTCCAGATAGGTAAGTATATGTGAACACATGATACCACTGTCAACCTTCTGTGGAAAATACTCACCTGAATATTTTCCTTCATTTGCCAGAAACTTGCAATGTTTTCTTTGAGGTCTGCCTCTCTCTATCAAATGTGATTGAAATTCACCAGTGAGATTGGAACTTTCAGAGGAAGGGAAGAGAAAGGGTGAAAACTGGAATGAGCTACTCAGTCAAATAAGTCTCATTTACTCTGGAAAATAGGTTTTATCATGATTTTCCTAATTGTGCTAGTAATTGGCATTAAGGTGCTTGAACATGGCTGCACATTTGCTGCTCTATAGCATCTCAGGGCACTGCTGGAAAATATTCTAGTACTGCATATAATGACAATTATCTTGCTTTTGGTGCTGTAGCCCACCTGTCTAAATTTCAGGGACTGACTGCTCTGCTTTCATTTCTGTGACTCTCTGAGGGGTTATGGGGAAAATCATTGAAGCTGGAGTTTTGTCACTTATTGGCTTTGAAACTTACTTTTCTATGCAGAAGAGAAATTACACCAGCCTCCTTATTTCATCATGACAACAGCAGCCTTCTTCCATTTCAGAGCCTACTTCAGAGCTGTGCATACTGTGAATTATAGCATTCTGAGAATTGGTGTGAATAAAATACTTCTCTACATGTCCACACCTGGCATCTGAGATTGCAGAATAAAGAAAATGAGGGTAAAATGACAAAGGATTTCTGGTCTTGAAAATTTTGTTCAGCCCTCAGAAACTGAAGCTCTTTTAGTTGCTCTTAATAAGAAGCCGTTTATTGCACTGTCACACTACTTTCTATGGAGAAGAAGTTTTGTTTTAGGAACAGACTCTTAACATAACATTAAGCAGTAAGTAGTCACACTAAGTGACTTTTTCTCTTAGACAGAAATGTTCGCAAAAAATTGTGCAGGATCCTGCCTCAGAAGGTCAGTCTATACTCATTACATGCACTCCCTTACTCCTCGGAGCCAGTGAGCTCCTAGCAGCATGAGTTCTGAGGCTGTATTATAAAGATTCCTGCCCGCTTCATCTGTGAGCCTCTTGTTCAGCAAAATTCTCAGTGGACTTTCAATGAAATCAATCTTATATTTCATGCCCATGGTTCCTATCAGAAATATATTTTTTTTTTCCGGTAAGCATACAGATGTAGAGAAAAAGCACCTCTTCATAACTTTGCTAGGTTCATTCATTCCTCCCAAAGCCTTCCTTTTTTTCATCTAAGCATACTGCTGAGCTCTCAAATAGGGACATAAGCTTTCTCTACCAGGGCTTGAATAGCCTAGCCTATGCACAAGGTGCTTAACAATCCATAACCATTTTACTCATTTAGTCAACATAGCTTGGAAAAATTACTATCAGGCACTAATATCAGCTTAGAACACACAGACAGCAGAAAGCAGAGCAAAATATTGCTAAACCAACAATGTTTTGCCTGTTAGTATTTCGGGAAGTGCAGCAAAAGCATGTAACTCTGGACTGCTCCACTTGTTCTGTCAGAGGCTGGAAAAACTTCTGCAAATTGCTACTGGGGACATGCTGTGGGGGGATCTGACCTTCACAAGTGAGTTCATTTTCTCATGGCATAGGTGAAGTAGCCCGGCTTATCTAGAGTGGCTTTATTTTACTGTTTATAATTTTTTTTTTCACCTGAGATAGTCTCATGAGACAGCAGAAAGCTATCTTCTTTATATTTTCTCCTCATAAACAGTTTTATATGAAGAAAGTAATCACTACCTGAGACCTGTGGCTGTATTATTGCACATACTGTGCTTGTCAGACCTAACCCAGCAATGATGCTGAGGGAAATAGCCTAAATTTAATGATTTTCAGTGAAGACTTTTTTTTGTTCAAACAGTGAGCTGCAGTGGTATTTTTTTCCGATAAGACAACTATTTTATAAAGAAATTACTATCATGAGTCCTTATAGGTGAAAAGAGAAGGCATAGGGTATTCCTTGTTGTAATGAATTTGTAATCTTAGACCCTGACCCAAAGCTCATTAAAACCTAAAGCAAAACCCACACTGCTCAATAGGAAGCAGGATTGCCTCACTGGCAGAGGAGCAAACAATTGTTTTTTTCTTGAACAATCTCTTTAATTAGAAAAATCTAACTTAAGGATTGTCAAATCTGTACAGTATTTGATGAATCCTTTTTAACAAGACAGGAAAATGAAAATCTTTTTAAAATCCCAGAAATTAATGAGTTCCCCTTTCCCCCCCCAACCTTTTCTTCCCTTTAAAATAGCCCTCTTTATTTTAAGAGCAGAATACCTATTTCCTTATTTTAAATTTCTCAGTCTGTAATCTTATTTTAAATTCAGTTGTCTGAATACACTTAGATCAAAATGGTTTTTTTAATGATGGAGGTGAACATTTCATATTAGCTTGATGCAAGTCAATTTTAGCAATTTTCCCCCTTGGTTAAAAATAAAAATTACTTATTTTCTTGTAACTAGTCAGAGGAGGTAATATTGGGAGTTACTTCCCTGTCATGGACAACTGATTTCTAGGCTACAGTAAACCAAAAGAAGAAGAAGTAAGAAAGAAAATATATTAACAAAGAACTACAGTTATATCCGTAAGGTATGGACACATATGACATATTTTAGCAAATCCTAAAATTCAGATTTGACTGGCTGCTACTACTGCAGCACAGTAACACGACAGCAAATACTTCACAACACCTGAAAGAATTAGCTGAGATTTTAATTTTTTGTTTTTTTAACAAAAAAGAAATGTCAGAAAGTCTTCATGTTTTATGTTTATGGACAGATATTGAAAATAATGGGAGGCTCTGATGAACAACAAAATTATTAAAGACAATAAGTATAGAAAGTCTGTTCTATCATCTTTTATTTCACACAAGTTGTTTGGATCCATTTTATTCGCTGGACATGTGTTCACAATCCAAATCAGTCTCACTGTGGGGCTTATTTTAAAAAACATTTTGTGAAATTGAACTTGAACAAAGAAATAATGTAGTTCATTAAAGAACTCATCTGTGTACCAGCCTTGTTATTAAGCAAAACAATCAGTTTAATTTTTTTTAATTTACGAAACCATTTTCGGATAATCAGAAAATTGAGCATTGCATACCACACTGCCATATGTACACTTTAAGATAATTAGATGTTCAATATCCAGCATTCCCAGGAAGAGGAATAGCTATGAGCCTTATTCTGTTATGAAACTGAAAACCCCCTGATTGCATTTTCATTACTTTTTCTAACCACTTGACTTTTCCCGTCTCTCCTCCTGGTCCTTTTCCACCCCGGCATAATTTTGGATATATGGGGCAATTTATTTTTGTTGTTATTTGAATGGAGAGTATATGAAAAAGATGCAAAGACACTGGGAATAACTGCTAGACTTGTGTGTGATGTTTCAGAGAGCAGGGAACTGAGTGGTGGGAGCTCTCTGTATTCTGCTTAACGACATTATCTTAGTGTCTACGGATTCCAAATGTAAAAAACAAAAGGTTGTTTAAAGCAAAAAAACTGTACAAAAAGAAACAAAAATTTCATGATAAAGAAATAAAGTAAAAACTGCCTCAAAGTTCAGCTACCACAACCTCCTGATTTAGGAGGTTGTACATCACAGTAAACTACACATGCAAAACACTGCAGCTCTGCTAAAGTCAGTGTAGTCACGGATCTACATTAGATGAAGACCTGAACTGGATATGTAAAATGTAATTGTGTAATACTATAGGAAATGTTATGCTTTTCCTTTTGTTGAGTGTTTTTAGTTTTCATCCTTTCTTCAAACCACGCTGGGAATTCAGCCAGTGACAATTTGATTCCCCTAGGTTTGCCACTCGTTTGCTGGTTCTAAATTTACTACCCAGAGCTGCATGAAAGAGTTATTGATGTAAACCGTGGGTTTAATTGAATATGCACACCTTCCTGCTGCATGCTCCCCCTGCCACATTTGCATGTGCAGATAGCTGTGTCTTCTTCAGTCTGACCCTTCCTGCCTATGCAGGCAGATTGAGCCATGACGCAAAAGGAGATGCAAAGCCCAAAATAAGTAAAAATAAATACATAAAAAGAAAACTGTTCTCTGCCAAGCTGTGTACAAGGGAAATACCCTCTCCAGAATTAAAATTCCACATCTTGTACATTGCCACCAGAGAGTCATTATGGGAGGCAGATATTGCCTGAGCTGGATATATCTGTCAGTGCCTGTTATCCTAAAGCAAAGGGGAGAAATTTACCTGTCTTCCTCCTCTGCCCCCAGGTCAGAGGGTGTGCAGAAAACTGCTGGAAGATTTGAAGTAAGAGCTTTGATGACACCTCCATCCAACTGAACTGCCAGGAGGTTTGGGTTCTGATGTCATCCCAGAAGATTTTGTAAACTTAGCCTTCACTTGCAAGTCACGTTTACTGAAATCTGTCACATTTACTGAAAAGCATATATTCTCTCTCACCACAAACATGATGTTTTGCTTATTTTTCTGTGCTAGCCTTTAATATCTTTACCTCATAACAGAATTTCTTATTGTGTTATTAAAAAGTTTTATTTTATCAGGAATAGAATCTTTTTGCATCAGGAAAACATTGATTAACTATTTAACTAATTAATTGTGAGTTGCTTGAAAAAGGTTGCAAGTTTTCCTTACCCAAAAAACTCTACTCTGAAGCAGTTCAGCACTAAGTTGTGTTTTACTGCAGTGCTGCAGTGTCTCCTTGAAAGCTGTGGTCAGGTAGTCAGTCTGATGTGCCGACATTTTGCAGGTCCCAGATTTCCTGTATGGACTGCATCTCCTTTGGGGTTTGCAAGCTCCCCTCTGGGCAAGCCACAGAATGCAAATTGAGAAGCAGAAGAGTGTGGCTCACAGTGATCAGGATAATCAAAGAAAAATGCAGGTCTCATCAGACACTGTGACACAATAGCCATAGGGATCTTAGTATTGAGCTGACCCGACACAAAAGATTTAGTATCAGTTTAAAAATCAAAGTATTCTGCCCTTTATGTGGTTGTTCTTGCTTGCTTGTTTCCTTTGAAGAGTTTGAAATACACATTCATTTTATCAGGATTATAGCAAATGATGAAATATTGGTGATGAAAATATAAGAGAGAAAATGGTGATGAAAATATAAGAGAGCTGAATAAACTTAATACTTTTAATAGTGTATGTCATTTTGATTTGTTTATATAGAGCTATAAGGTCTCTGAGAGCAGCTGGCTCATTGTTATTTGAGGAACAAAATGTGCTGAAAGTGTAAAAAAATATAGCAAATTACATGCCAATTGTTGACAAACACACAGGCACACAGGTCCTGGAGGTTGTGAGGTTTGCCAGTTCCTGTAACATCCACAAGAGTTTGGATTTAAACTCCCTCTGGAGAGGTCCTGTCTGGTCCTGAAATACAGACAATATTAATAGCAGCCAAAAGTGAAACTCTCTAAGATTCTAGGACTAAAAAGTTAAGGATGACTATAGGGGAAAACAGTGTCATCTTGATGACAAATAAAAAACAACATTTACAGTTTGGAAGGAAACCAAAAAATAATTTTGTGTTGTGTTTTGGTCCCCACAAGAATTCCACTGCTACGTTAACTAGCTAATGTAGATTTTTAACAAAGAGCTTTGAGTCATAAAATACCTCATTTAAAGAGAGGAAAAAAAAATCAATAACTCAAACTTCCTATGAGCTTTTACTTTATTATCTCTATTTAAATGCATATTTTGACTGCACCACTGGCAAAGAGTACCAATATAACATTCCCTATAGAGGGAATTGTGGAAAAAAATTGGAACCTTTTGAATGTGTAGGAGATGGGAATAGAGGGGACTGGACACTTCTACCATTTAAAAAAGAAATGACATTCTCTAGCTGCCAAAATAAATGAACTTTGCAGAAATAAAAGTGTGCTCTGGATCTGATTTTGATTTAGAAAATGGCATGAAAACAGATTAAAATCAAACATATACTGAAAATCTCGGCCCTGCTGTTAAGCGGTAGATGTCTTAGCACAGACTGTGAGTTTGCATCTGTAAAGCATTGCAAAGGTTGTATAAAGAATTACACTAATTACACTAAATAGAGATTAAATTTTTTTTTCAGTCTAGAAAGACAATTCAGAGAGGGAATGTCATTATTTCACATGCCTTATTCAATAACATTGGTTATTTGTGATTTACTGGCTACTTGAGGAGTCCAGGATATGAAAAAGCCTTACTAGCCACTGAACCCTCAAACTTCATAAGCCCAGTATAAGACAATGGATGATAGCTTGCAAAGAAACCTGCAGACAGCCCAACTAAAAACAATGGTGTGGCAATATATGATGAAATGTTCAGCAGTGCTTTCTGCTTATTAACAAGTCCAACATCACCAAGCTTCTGGTAACTAAACTGAAGAAGTCTTCAGGAAAGAATGAGGTGGTTTTGCATATTCTGATGGGGAAGTCTAGTTTGGCACACAAGCACTGTCTGAATTTATATGGGATGAAGAATCTACATAAGCACTATATGTGATCAACTCTTTTTCATATATGGATTTGCTACCAAAAATCCTGCTCTCCATATATTCCTTCCTAATTCCTTCACCCCTGTTCCCTACCCGATTGTCTGCTAGAGGCTCTGTGGAGGATTCTGCCTACCAGAGAGAGAAGAAAATTAGTGTAAGACAAGTAATGTTTGCTTGCTGACTGCAAAATATGACCTCTGTGGGTAAAACCCCAGACAGACATAAGTACTGATGGGAAGGCAATTATTTACAGCTGAAATGTGACTGAGGTACTCAGAAGACTTCAAAGTTTGTGCTTCCCTGGGCTCTGTGATATAAAAGTCCTCAGTACTCAGAAGGAGATTCAAAAACACGCAAGGACAAATCCCAGGAAGAAGAAATACCCAAAGAGCTTTATCAGTTTCCACAAATTATAAGCATGCTCACTGACATATGCTAATGTGATTAAGTGTGCCAGTGGTGAAACTCTTCAGATCTTCAGAAGTACTGGAGTTGAAACAGCAAGGGCAAAATCCCGGACTGTGACCCAGAAAGGGAGACAGAAGCAGTTTACAGAGAACCCATAGCTGAAATGCAAAGGTCTGAAGCTACTTTTTGTGCCATGAGTCAGTCACAGGTAAGATAGCCACTGTGAGGAGACAGCAGAGGAGAGACACCCAGCGTAATGGATATTTCGGCAGCCTGCTTGTGATTTGTAGCTGTGGTTTAACCAACTGCCTCCTGCCTGTGGCACAGGTTTGTTTACCATGAATGTTTCCCTGTATTGGTCCAATATGCAGAGACATTTCAAGCACCTTGACTTAGGGTCTTGCCTGTGCATCCACAAAAGCATATTGCAGAGCAGCAGCAGGCTCTTGAGCTCTGCTGTCGGCTGAGTCCTCCCTTGGTTGTACCTCCCACGTGTCACCTTTTGACATTACAGTCAGTCCACAGAGTTTCAGCAGATGAATCCGCAGCCTTCCCTCACCCTCTGTGTTGCTGTGCCCCCGGGGGACATGAAGGTACTGGGCCCTGCATGAATGAGACACAGGCTAGCCCATGATGTGGACACTTTTGAGAGGGCTTTCTCGATGGTTGAACTCCCTGAGAGTGCATATCTGTCTGCTCGTAATTCTTAGCCATTTCAGATTGTTATCTAGTGATTGGGTTGGCTTTTTTAATTTAGTTTAGTTTTGTTTTGGGTTTTTTTCCTTTTTCCCTAGGTGATGCTTTGTCATCAGGGCTTCTTTTTTGTCTCTTTCTGCCTTTTCATCCTGTCTCTCTTTCATTTGTCAGACTTTTACTTGCTTCCCTGACACATATTTAATCTCATTTTCTTAAAAAATGGCATCCCAAAGTATTCAAGAAGTCTGCCAGTGCCCATTTCTCAGATCACTGGTATCTTCACAGACTGTGAACAAAAGGGCTAACGTGTCTCAGCACAGCTCACGCAGTTTGATTTCATTTTATAATCTCAGCCTCTGTCCACTTGCAGCGCAGGGGATAACCACTTCACAACTTTATTTATCAGTACACAACAGAGGTCTGTCTCGAAAGAAAGCTACAGAAATAAGAATAATTGGGAGAGAGTAGAGAGAATAAAATAAGCCCTCATGCTTTGGCCTCAGCCCATCAGAGTGATCCAGCAGTTCTTCTCTGCACAGTTTGCACTCAAGAAAGAAAATGCTAAGACTGACAGACACAAGTTGACAGACTGACAAGCTGGCTATGTATTGGCGGGTTTTGTTAACTCTAAAAGTATGTGATACATCCACCTGCATCAGAAACCCAGCCAAGGCAGAAAAACTCTATTACCCTTCCAAGCAAAGCTTCCCCAGATATTTGGAAATGTAAACACAGGTCTTCTGACTATGGATTTTAGTCATCTGTATAATTAGGTATGCTCATTAAGAAATACCTAGAAACAGCAAAACTGAATTTTATAGCCAAAACTAAGGAAATGACAGTGAAATAACAAAAAAAAAAGAGTGAAGAGCTGTGACAAGAAAATGAGATTTTTTTAAATGCTACCATTTTTAATAACCTAAAATAATTAAAGGAAAAAAAGGGACAAAAATTGAATGCATTAACCACATTATATTTAATTAGTTGACCTTTTCAATAAGTCGGAAAATCACTTAGGTTGATCACAAGACCTAAGTGAACTGTTATTTTCAGAAATTGAGAGTTTACTTACTTTACTAAACAGAAACTTACCCTAAACTTTAATTTGGCTTTGCAGAAACTAAAGAACTATGTGAGGAAATGCAACACTGATTGTGCTAAATATGTAGGGTTTTCCTTTTTTGTTTTTTTTTGGTTTTTATTTTTTTTCTAATTGGTCACACAGCTTAAGTTGGCTGCCCAGGTATTCTAAAGAACCTTATGTCCATGTGAATGTTATCAATAATCAATTAATATGCAATACCAAGACATCCCTTTTCATGCAGGATATTTTAGTACTGATGAACGCTGACATTATATATGGATTATTTTGCCTCTCAGGCATGCGTGGATCATTAGATCATCTAGCATAGGCTTTTAGGTAACCAAATACTAGTTGTAACTCAGTCTTTCCTTCAACTTATAACTTGTTTAATATTGTGAAATAAAGGAAAAGGTTGAATGTAAAGAGAAATATTTCCTGGGTTCACATGGCTGCAATGTTGCAATTTAGTGATTTTTTAAATTAAATTTTTTCATATTTAATACTTAACCAGGATTTGGTATAGTGCATCTTTCAATGGATTGCAGGTCTTTCTGTACCTACATGACTGTGATTTTGTCTTCTAAACAGTTGAAAAGATTGAGCTCCTCAATGTTACCAGTTTTTTCTTCCTTTCTTTCTTTCTTTCGTCTAATGTTTGGATTTTTAAGTTGACTTCCTTTTAAAAAAGATTGCATGTGCTACACCAGAACAGACGTTAGCAAAGCTATAAAGACGCACAATATCACCATATAATCATATAATTTGATGGTCTCTGTTTGGGTGCTGACAGTCAGGAAAACATTAGGGAGGAATTTGTTATTGAAAGATGAAGGTATTTCATCTTCATGAAAAGACGTGCAATAACTCAAGCATCCTATCTCTTGTGCAAGAAGCAGCAAGGAATTCTATCATGCAGAAATCCCCTCCAAATTTGCCTTGGAGACTGCTTAGTTCCTCGTGTTCTCTGGAAGCCTTGTTAAAATTCCTGCTACTCAAAAAAAAAAGTTAATTGAATATGAAGTCAGTTAAGTCTTCCAGTGGCATATCCCAAATGACAAATAATGAGATTTTCTGAAATTAGCAGATGAAGCTGTCTGTTCGGTGGAACTGCAGGCTCAGTATTCACTTAAATATTCACCTCATCTACAAAACACTGGATCATCAGAAGTACTGGATGTATTTTCCCTAAGAAGGAAGCAGGAAACAAGGCTAGGAGTTGAAAGAAATCATAGACTAAATTATTTTCTGCCTTTTAAAGTATCCCTCTAATGCACTGAGAGAGTCTTTTTTCTGTAATGATTCAGTACACACAAGGGAAAAATCACCTGAAGGCAAGGCCTGACTTCTGTGACACTAGTGAGACTTGCCGTTGATTTCATTGGCACTTGACTTGATGAGAGGCCACTTTTACTTTCTTTTTATTTCACTCTTAAAAATATTATTTGATGAAGGAAAATTTAGAAATTATTTGGACAATGGAGCTGTAGCTTTCATTCTAAAATGCTTCAGAGTGCAATCATTGATAGCGTAGAATATTCCACTGTCAGAAATGTTTCACAAAATTTCTTCTATTAATTTCTTTTTCTATAGTCAATAAGTGTCACACTACCATCTTAAATCAACCAGCAGATGTTACATAGAGTTGCGTTGAAGAAAAGCAGTCAACATCTTTCATCCCTAGGGATGTTGTTGCATTTAGGGAGACTCTGTATTGCACGTACCTAAATAATGTGTCTTTATTTAAAATGTAAGCAGCTAACAGTAATTTTACAAAACACAATCTTAGTACAGCTTTACTGAGTTATTTTTCACTACTGGATTTTCTTTAGGACACAACTAAATGAATTCTCCAAAAGGCTTATATGTAAAATGGAATTATTCTCAAAATTGTATCAATAATCCCATGGCAAAAATTCTTCATTAAAAGGATCATGAAAAATGGTCTCTAAAATTGTCATATAAGCTTCAACCACTTTTCAATATATGAATATAAACTAAAATCTTGTCTGTCCAAAATAGTTGATTAATCCAGGTACTGACATTCAGATCCTTTTAAAAAAGGTGAATGGGATTTGAATGCGATAGAGACCTTGAGCTCTTCTCTCAACCATCAATCCACTACAGAAAGCCTTTGTGAGAGTTTCAAATAGAAGCATTATCCATTGCAAATGCCGAGTTTCAATTTCACAGGCTAACCCTGTAACATACAGCTGTGCCCTCGCGTCCGTGTCCCACCACACGTGTGTGCACATGCACCATGATGAACCTTATCATATTACAAGGAGGATTTCCAAAATGGTTTGACAGCTTAATTTAAGGTGTCCAGAGGCTATTGGAACACAGGTTTGCATAAAAATGATGACCCTCTAAATGAGGTATTCAGAGCTGAGACAGAAAATTTGAAACATAAATGCATAAAACTCTACTATTAAAGCAAAGGAGCTGCATTCTTGTCTTGTCCGAAATCAGAGATGAATGTATGCCACGAGGCATAGATGAGACTTTGCCTGTACCCCAGATGGAAATGCTTTCAGACTCCTTTGTAAATGAAGAAATTTGTACTTTGGTCAAAGAGAGTTCCTGGAGAATGAAGTTTATGGCCTTTAATTATCTGAGGAGTAATTCAGGAGAAGCTGAGGTTTTGACAAAGCTAAATTCTTAATACTCACATAATGGGAAATATTTTCTAGTGTTTTAGCTTAAATTCCATGATTATGATACTTTGTGTCTCTTCAGTCAAAAAGATGAAGAATTATTCTGCCAATTGTCCATAATTATTGGAGTTTTCTGCCTCCTTCTCTCATTAATTTAGGTCAAGTTTTCTGAGTAAGAGATAATGCCTCAGGCTTGCTCCTGAGATGGAAGGGATAAGATATTGAAAGTTTATCTTGACCCTTCAGGTATTACAGTAATCCACTCTAATGCATCCTTGAGGGTTCTGATTGCTTCATTCCTTTTGTAACTTAAAGATAAGTGATACCGTATTACCTAATGAAAGTAATTTTATCTAACTTTTTCTCTGTTACAGGAAGTCAAAGAACACTAGACAAAGACTGTAAGAAAAAGACAGAAATATTAGACATTTTCCATTCACAGGTTTGCATTCTCTTTGGAGACTGGATAATCTTCCTGTGTTCTCCTCTACAACTTCATAATAGTTAACTAATGTACCCAAAAACCCTTCTGCAGTTGGTGCTTGAACAAGAGAAAAATCTAAAGGAGAAAGACACAGCAAATATGTAGCATGGGTGATGAATTAACCCTGTTCTTTTAATTCCCTCTCAAGATACTTACATTTGGAAAGTAGACTAGAGCAGTCATGTGATAACTATCAAAAACGCCCCCCCAAAACCCCCCCCCCCAAAAAAACCCAAACAAAAAAACCCAAACAAAAAACCCAA
>VWZQ01005474.1:51524-65306 GCA_013397015.1 Myiagra hebetior | reverse complement strand
GGCTGCGATCTCAGCCAGGCCACCCCCGGCCGACCCGGCCAGGTTCGGCCAGCAGAGCCCGGCCAGGCCCGGCCACCCCCCACCAGTTACCTGTTCGGCCACCAGAAACAAGAGAGGACTTCCCGGGCTCTGTTGCTTCTTAAAATGTGGCTCACAGAGGTGTGTCCAGCTCTCTAAGTGGCTTAAAAAAGTTGCCAATATTCAACCTAGCCAGTTGATTGGTTCTGTTAGGTCTAGAAGAAGCTGTAAACACCTCTTTGCAAAGAATCACTTCCATGGCTGATGGAGCCTTCCTTAATTACAACTCCCAGTTATGCTAAACCATGACACAAACAAAAAAAAAAAAAAACAACCCCAAAACAACCAACCTACAAAAAACCTAGAAAGAAACCCCAAATCCAAATGATGAAGAAGGTTTGGGTGGTAGGAGCAGGAATTGAGAGATAGTCTTTGTCTTTTCATCACTGAACCCTTGACTGTACTGTGTAGGCTGGGGAAAGAATTGCCTTTTAAGAGGATATTTGAAACAGAAAAAGGGAAAAATTTCAATACCAAATATATATGCAAATTAATAAGTATTGGTGACTCAAGAGGAATGTGCAAAGGTTTTGTGAAAAATATGAGTAAAAGAGAATTGTTTGGTCAAGGTTATGGAGTCAGTAAGGGACTGAAATAGATGAGATTTCAGCATGAATTTTTGTGCAGAGGGTGAATATTAATTGTGACAGAAGTCTTAGGATTCAGGGTGGAGTTGTTTTTCAAATAGGGAGTGTCATCAGTGACTGCACAAAGGTTTTTCATTGTTCACATGCTACACCAGAAATGGTAGGAAAGACCAGCCTTTGGATGTGGACCAGCATTTCTAAAACAGGGAAAAGCTCCAGGGTCTCCCAAATCAGGGTTGATGCAGAAGCCTTACCTCCTGAGACACTTGGGATGCAGATGCAAGTGACTGCAAGCAGCATGATAGAAAATCTTCCTTCACTTACAGAAAAATCCTTTCATTTATATGCTCCAATATAATTTTCACTTCTTTTCTCACTTAAACATTTAGACTAAAATGTTCACAGTATAAGCTATCAGAAGTTTTCATGCATGTGTGCACATGCCCATGTCAAATATTACCTAGGTTTCAATTAATTTTTGTTATGTGAACCAAGAATGAAATAACATTTGCACACTATTCACAGGGAGTAGTTTTATATGCTCTGCAGACACTGGCATCTTAGTGATGTGTAGGAGGCTTTTCACAACACTGTAATGGTACTGAACTAGCAGGGCTACCACATATGGTCAGTGAAAATGTGGATACAAGGAAAGATTTATAGATTCCATTGACCTGGAATTCATTGTGTCTAGATTATGAGTTATGTTAGTGCTGGAGTAATGGTAATATATCAGGTGCTCAATATCATCATGGACTTTTCACACAAAAAGGAGTGAAAGCCAAAAGCATAGTAATTCCCAGAGGAAGGACAGTAATGCTGTGGAGAACTGGTGCTGCGAACACATGAATGTATTCATGTGACTTGTGCCCAGCCAGATGGTTTTCTGTGTACCAATGCCACTGCACATGAGAATGCAGCACACAAGCTGGTGGGTTTCTGACAGCCTCTCCCCAAATCAATGTGCTGCAGCACAAGCCCTGTGTCTGCATGACAACTGAAAAACAGTCTGTGGTTCATGGTGTTGTCACTGTCAGGGAAAAACACACTGTTTCAGCAAAGCACCAAAATTGTTTGCCAGTAAGGCCAGGAAAAACGGTTAAAAAGTGGTTCTATTAACCCTTTCCCTTTATATTGGGTTGGAAGGCAGCATGCACTTTCCATGAAGGGCAGGAGGAGCTTAAATATGAATGTTTTTATAGTGTTGTGGAATTGTGAGCCCCCTCAGTAGACTGCTGCTTGGAATCAAATGGTTTAGAAAAAAGAGAAACTGGGGTACCCCATATACCAATTCATGCATGGATGCAGCTTATTCCAGAGTCTGAGATTGAAAAAATTTGCTCTTGCAGGGCAAATATTTGGCAACTATAACAGGATAACTTCTCAGTCTTGGAAGGCAAAGGTGCTTGGGGAGGGAGTGGGGGCCACAGAGAATGAGGGTCAGCGGGGGGAAAAGGAAGCAGCCTACTTTGGAGTGAATCATGTCTATTTTACTATAATGTCACAGCTGATGAATTGTACTTTTGCATAGCAGATGAGGATTGTCCAAAAAGGAAAGAGTTTGTGGCCTTTGTTGTGGGGTGAAGACCATACAAAAGTAACACTTAAGTCAGTGAAACCTTTGTCTGTATCCGCTCATCTCTTTGGGACCATCCACACACAGGAGCATGCAAAATTGTCCCTCTGTGAGAAAAAACTCCCTGCATCCCAAAGATGTTGGATGGTCAGAGCGAGGACTGGGTCACCTGAGACCATGGCAGAGAGAGGAAGGTGGGGCACCAGCCTGGACTGGGGTGACCGTGAAGTCAGTGAACATCATAGAACAGAGGTGTCAAGCTCCAGGCTGAAGTTTCTATCTCCCTACTACAACGATGCCACTTGAGTAAATTGTTAATTTTCGGTGAGCAGGTGGTGTGGGTCTGTCCTTTCAAGGACCTCAGCTCCAGTTTCCCTTGTGAAATTCCAGCTGAAAAGTTATGCTGTGGCATTAGTACTGAAAAGATGTGTTTATATTCTGGAGACTACAGAACAGTGGGAGAACCTTACAGAGCGACTAGAAACTGATCTCATTAAAAGAGAGGATAGTTCTGAGAGAAAAGGAAAACCTGTTGTTGAAAGAGGGTATTATAAAACATAAGAGGTCATTTTCCCAGTCTAAAATTTACTTACTTCATTCTTGGAAGTTTCCCCATAAACTAGTGACGAAAAAACCCAACTGGTCAGTTATTGGGAGTCACCGACTGGAGGCAAGTATCTAATGTGCCATTTAGTTCTTATGGTTGTGTATAAGTTTACACAAAAATCATCTTGATTTTTAAAGCAAGTAAATTACCAATCTTTAAGCTGCACTGTTTTATACTTACATTTAATTGCAGAACATTTAATATTCTTGAATATTTCTCATTTCCTCTTTACAACCTCTTTGGTTTTAACAAATGCTTGTAGCTTATCTTAAAACCACATCACTTATCAAAGCAATTAAAGCAGATATTTTGCTAAAAGATATGTAGAGGGATTACATTTATAATTAGGTGGAGATAATCTTCAAGAGGAAAAGAGAACATACTGAAAGGAGAAGATTTGCCTATTATTTTATGAATACTGAGCTGAGTACAAAATCAAACGAGATCTTAGTGACTAAAATGTGAGTTGCATAGATGTTTTGCAAAATCCTCTGTGAAATTTAACAGAAAACATGGGCGAAATTAATGCTTAGCTACTAAAACACTTTTTATGAGTTTTTAATGTGCAGATATAAAATAGCTGGCATCTGTTTTCCTACAGTTAAAATTGCAATGCCTATCTCAGATCTATTTCTAAATACAGAAAACCCCCCACATGATATATCTAAGGAAAATTAACATGAGAATTATTCATTTTTATTGAAAGGTCAAGAAATTTGGAGTTAAAAATTTCAAGTTTTATTATTAAGAAAGGAAGATATGCAGCAGTAAATTTCACTCTCAAAACATTTCTGTGTGGACCTTTTCTACCTCTGGAGGCCTTATATAGCTTAGAAAAACCAGAAAGAAACACAAATTGACCTTTGTAATCAGATATCAAAGCTTGCATTTCAAATTCCTAATTCAGTAACGTGGATAAAGCTGTCATGCCTCACTCTGAGATAATAACACTTCAAATGCCTGAGCTGCAGACCAGCTGCATTTTTGCATGGCACCAGTCTTTCAGCAGATCCCTGTGGGTAGCAGGCATTTTTCAATCATTATCCCAGTTAGATTCTTGGGAAACTTTTATTTTTAATAGCATACTGTAAACAGGTCTCTTACAGTGACTTATTATGTTTTAAACATGTTAATGTATACTGTGAGGCTTTGTGCAAAATTAAGTCTCATCATTAGCACTCTTCTAATTTCTCTGGTGTCAAAATAACAGTAGGTGCTGTTGGAAATGTTTGGTAAGTTCTGCAGGAAGCCTGGCTGAATTCAGTACAGAGCTATCATTCTGCTGTTTAGCTGCCATTAATTTAATTGCACGTCAGACTTCCTGGAACCAGCAGCGTGTTCCTTCAGGTACAGCTCTCAGGAGCACAGTACAGCAAATATACCAGGGACCCATCACTAACTCGTTTGCTATACGTGTTCATAATGTGCCTGCTGAACTCCCCCTCACAGCACCTGAACGCTGCTGAGATGTAGCACTGACATATTTAGACAAAACTTCTGATGAAAGGCAGAGTGGTGGCAAAGAGTATGTTCTGCCAACGTGTGCTGCTGAGGGTGCAGAGGACATTTCAATTCCAGCACAAGTAGCTTCTGGTTACACGGGGAATACTTGCTGTTTTCATAGTAAGAAGCATGATACTTCCACCTGCACATGGCCAGACCTGTGTGAGTCAAAATCCACTCTTGGCATCCTTGCCTAGCATATTGCAAATAGAAAATAATGGTATGGAATGAATCCTCTCGTTAACTATCACTTAAGTGATAAAACATGAACAGGGCATCACACTTCCTGCAGATAAATGATATCTCTTATTTCATGCTGTTGGCAGCACTTTTGGGTCACCATGCAGAAATAAAGTAAGCCATAAATTAAATAACTGACTTTTGTTTGGATAGTAACAATTTCCCAAGGAGAGTTTATAGGGAAATCCATTTGCATTTCACAGGTCAATGGGCTTCAGAAATGTCACAACTTTAAATAAAATAATTGAAACGAAACACTGATTATGTATTCAGGATGTAGAAAAAGCCCTTGATGGTTTTACAAAGCCATATTTCTTGAACCCTTGGGAGGGTTTTTTATCTTTTCTTTGTAAATAGCTATAACTGTGACATGGTGGACTTGAAGAGACATGTCTTACAGCTCAATCACAGTACTTTATAAGGCCTGTTCTTTAGTTCTTGAGGCTCAGAGCAAACTTAATCTCTGTTCAGTTTCTCATTTCAATTTCTCATCTGTGAAATGGAGATGAAATGCTCCTTATAGTTTGGTTTATACCACTTGTCTTGGTGAGCTCTGAAGAATAGCAAATTTTTGCTATTTTAACAAGTCTTTTGCTTTGTGGATAATCAACATGTTGTACAATGAGGCCTTGAAATTGAATGAGATTCTTGCAGCTCAGGAAGTCCTTGTGAAGTGAGGAAATTTACTGACAACTATGGTTCACCATCTTGAAAACTTAAATAAAAGCATAACTATGACACAAGGTACCAATACATTTTTACTGCCTTATACAACAATGTAGCTCAATACACACCATGTGTGTTTTATTGCTGCAGTTCAACTTGGTTTCCATAGCCATATGACTCTCTCCACATGTAGCATGATCAGTGTAAAACAATTTATTTTTAGCCTTGTTTCTTGAGTAAATTCTTTTCTTCATATTGTAGATGATAGATAAAGTCAGGTTCAGCACAAGTGGATACAACAATTTTAAAAATAAATCAATTTGTTACTACAAATTTCTGGATCAGAAGATAAAATATTCTGAACTTTCTTTATTCTTTTGATCTTCCATTCTTTCTTTATTCCATGTGTATTGTTTTTCAAGGGAAAATTCTTTCCTTTTTAATTTAACCTCTCTAGTAAAATTAAGTGCTTTTGGATACTATTGTGTGAGTTTTGGGGTTAATGTTTGCCACTGCCTAACTGGCATGTAAGTTTTGGGAAATGGAATGTGTGCTCCTAATTTTGTCTTAATTCTCTTTGTCAGAGTTCAATATTTCAAAATGATTTTGCCATTCTCAAATGGATTGTTTGAATAAGACATCACAGTCTATGAGATAAAAGTGATTAAAAATGAGGATCTATTTAACAAAAAATGTATTTCATGAAAAGACATTACAATAGGAGTCTCTAATGCAACCAACATAAAGTTCTAGTGTATTAACAGAGAATAAACTGGTGGTTCAAGCTGATTGTGTGGAAGAAGAATGGAACTGTTTCAGAAGCTGAACATTTAAGTCTCCTGTTGTCTAAAAGCAGAATAATGTAAAGAAAGTAATGGAATGGCATTGCATATTACCTTTGTATTATTGGAGAAGTATAAAAAAAAGATAATTGATCTTATTTATGATGAGCCTATAATGGGGGATATAAATTTCAGAATACAAAATCAATGAGAACATATGGTTGCTTCCCTACAAATGAGATAGTGGGAGTAATGATCAAGCAGCTAAATGTATCAGCATTGGGATGGTTTAGATTTCCTATCATGCGTGCTCAGATATGTCCCATTCCAAAATAAACATTGTGTTAAAAAAAAAAAACAATCTGTCATTTTAAAGTATAAAGCAAAACCATTTATCAAAATGAACAGTAAATAGAACCTTTATGCTGTGATTTTATTTTTATTTTTCAGCACAGACCTGGATAGGGGACTCCTTTGCATTTTAAGGTGTTGTCAGTCTCGGTAAAAAAGGAAGGTGACTGTTATGAGCTTTCTGTCTGTGCTGGACTCACCTGCTGTTGTAGTTCTTGCAGGGCTGAAATATTTTACTCACCTCAGTGCTGTTCTCTGAAAGCATTAAAATTAATGCAGAAATTTCACTCAATGAAACCTGCCAGCCAGGAGACTAGTTGAAAGCACTGCATTTATTGTTTCTTCATATAAATGTTCTAATTTAATAACTTGGAGACTTACTTTTTTCAGCATCCCAAATGAACATATTGCATATAACAATTTTTCATATGTTCTTGAATCAGCAGACTGCCTGTTAATTGCCTGCAACACTCCCAAATTGGCCATTAAGAGAAAGAACCTCTGCAATACTTTCATTTCCCCCCTTCCCTGTTCTCCATGCCACCAACCCTCAGCTGAGAAGTGAAGTGCCAGAATATTTTAACTTTGTGGCACCGTTCAGTTCTCCAACTGGTAGGCCAGACATCAACACATTAAGTGCCTTGAAAATACTCTTTAAAACATTTCTTCCTCAATTTTTCTATAAAACAATGTAGTGCCTTGTTAGACACTAGCAGTATCTGCTATGTAACCACTGCAATTTTCCAAGAGAGATTCCCCATGTGTTAAGGTATTCCCTTTGCTTCTGTATTAATAATACAATTTATAATTACATCTCTGCTAATTGAGGATGCTGTTCATCGACACAAATGTGATACCTGCTGGAAGTAGATTTTCAAGGCTTTTACAAGATTCACGTAACTGACCTCCTGTCTGCACTTCCTTCTGCCTTCATTAGCATATCTGCTACAATCTTTATATCACAGCTGTAACCTTTAAGTCACTTCAGGGACAATAACTATTAGTGTCCTGTTACCACTTTTCTCAGCTCTACAGTAACTTTTCCAGAAGAATGCATTTTGGCTGAGGTAGCCTGATTTCAGTGCATGCCTCCAATACATACAAGGTTACTACTGTTAGGATCTGTTTGCAAAAAAATAACCAACAAAACATCCCTCTTGCTATAGAGAATACTCTCTCCTGACCATCAGGAGAGATCAGCAACTGCTTCCTGTCACCCTACAAATGAACTACTTTAAATCAGAAAGAGTTTTGCAGCTGACACCGTCTTCCCCAATACACCTACATTTCTACCATGTCTGACACTCCCACAGACAAAATAAAAAGGTATATCTATAAAAAGGAAACAGGGCTGTGTTGAATTTTTTTTCCCCAAATGGTTTAATTAACCCCTTTTTTCTGTCATGCTGAAAGATGATTTTATAATTTTAGTGGAAGTAAAATGGCATTTAATGTGTTCAGGCAATTTTATGCTCAGAAGTCTGACGCTACAGTACAGAAAGTGGTGACACTGAGCCTCTGAATCTGGAGACAGCCACATGGAGACTGTTGGTAATTACATGCCTAATTGATAGTCACATGAGTCACATAGTTTGGCCTTCATGCGCATACTCTCTAGTTATAGTGGATTTGTAGTGTGAGGCAGAGACATGGTCTCTAATTACAAAGTGCTGGTTTATTTCTGATTTTATTTTTCTGGGGGATCCAGCATTAAAGTACAAATATCAGTAGAGTAAACTCCCAAGAAGATTCCTCTAAATTATTTAATAGAAATATGGTGGAGTTGTATACTCACAAAAACATATCTGCACCTTTCTGAGTTTGTCATGTTTGATCCTTGCAAATTTCCTTGCTAAGGAAGAATCTATTTCAGTCCCCATGGCTGAAAAGCAGACAAATGCAAGTATTTGCCCTCCTGTAGTTGCATATTAGAGCGATGGCTCTTGGGACTCAAAATTTTCCATGTATTTGCAGTAACATCCCTAATAAATAGCCATACCCAGATGTTTCAAGAAGACTGTGGCCACCAAGGAACACCATGGCTGTCACTCAAATGCCTTTGTTAGTTTACAGCAGCAGTTGGATGCAACTGGACTATCCCTATGTACTAGTACACCTTCCTAGTGAACATTGTTAGTAGAGTATATAGAACTTTAAGTTAAAGATTGTTTAATATTTGCTTTAAAAGATCCATTTTTCAGTTGCTGTTTTGGTTAGAGCATTCACGCATTGGGTCACTGCTATGGCCTTCAACTCGTAACAGCTCGGACACTTCTGTGTGTAAGATTAGGGTAAATTATCTAGTTTTGTTTGGGCATAAAAGTGTTAAACCTATTTAAGTACTATTTTTGTGGGCTTCCTTGCTTTAAGGTAAGACTTTGAAATCCCTAAGGGGTTTGACTATCTTGACAGCTGAAGGCTCCACAAAATTTCTAGGGAGCGTATTATGCGTTTTATCCCTCTCACAGTTGTTACATTTATGCGGAATTTTCTGTGTTTCAGTTTATCCCCTCTGTCTCCTGCGCTGTGACAGGGAACCACTAGAAGAGCCTGATTCCAAACAGCTTTACTCACCCATCAGGTATTTTTATATGTGTAAAAACAACTTGTAGAAATACATATATATCTATTTAATATTCAACACTTATTTATATGTTAACTATGTATCCATACTGCCCCTGAGCCTTCTATTCTCCAGACTGCACAATCCCAGCTCTCTCAGCCCAACTTCATAAGAGAGATGCTCCAGTTCCTTTATCATCTTTGTGGTCATCCCCTAGGCTTTTTTCCATATGTCCACATCTTTCTTGCTCCGGGGAGTCCAGAAAGGGAACCAGCAATCTGGGTGTGTCTGGCAACATGCTTTGCAATGCAGACCAGGACCTCTCTCAGACAGCACCTTTCACAGATAGTTGAATCTGACCATGCAATGACATCAGACCTCTCCCTCAACATTCCTGGATGTAATCTACCAAGGAATTGTGTAAGTCTGCTTTGTTTAAATGCTCCCTAATGTGAAGACCATCCTCTACTAAGAGTAAGCCTTCCTTGTTGCAGACTTTCTCTGTGGTTTCAGGGGTCTGGGATTTCCAGAGACTGACCCTAGCAGCTAATACCAAAGGAAAGAAGTCACTGATTATCTCAGTCTACCCTATTTTTGTCACCAGGGTCTCTGCTCTGTTCAGCAACAGGTCCACTTTTTCCCTAGCCTTCTTTTTGCTGCTAGTGTACCTACCTGTATGAGGGTTTCTTGTTGTCCTTCATGTCTCTTGTGAGATTCAATTCCATGTGGGCTTTAGCTTTCCTAAACTCATCCCTCCAAGCTCAGACAGTATGTCTATATTCCTCCTAGGTTGCATACCTTTGCTTTCATCTCTTGAGCACTTTTGGGGTTTGTCTGAAGTTAGGCAGGAGTTCCTCAGTCATCCATGCAGGTCTCTTTCCATGTTTGCTTGACTTCTTATATGTTGTTATGGATCTTTCTGGAGCTTGACTATCAGCAAGCTCTGATGGGCCTCCCTTCTCTTCATGACCATATTCCAGAGGATTCTTCCAAAGAGATCTCTGTACAGGCCTACATCTACCATCCTGAAGCCCAGGGCTAAGGTACTGATTTTTGCTCTGTTCTACTCTCTCATGCTTTGGAAGTTCTCTGTGTCATGGTCACCCCAACATTCCCAGCCAGTCCTTCCTTGCTGTCAGTAGGACATCTAATGTTGTTCCTCCAGTGGCACAGGAAGTCATCAACAATGCCCTACAGAAACCTCCTGGATTTTTTGTTCTCTTCTATGTTGTCCTTCTTGCAGTTATTGGGGTAGTCATATTTCCACATGAGGATCAGGGCATGTGACCATGTGAGTACTAACAGTTGCCTGAAGGCCTCTTCTACCTGATCTTCCTGGTCAGGAGGTCTACAACAGATTTCCTCAACAATGTCACCCATGTTGCTCTGTCCCCTAATCCTGACCTTCATCTACATAGGATGTTGAATAACAAATCTCTGAAATGTTTGTGTTTTCTGAGTAGGTAAATGTTACAAGCTGCACTGCAAGTCTGTTCACAGCTATGTTTCTGTTATTTTGGTTTGGCTTTCTGGCTTTGCAATTTCAGCATCTAATTATTGAGCTTGTGAGGAGAGAGATGGCAGATGTGTCATTTCTGCTAAACTGGAGGAGGAACCTGAGCAAAGAGATGCTTATGAATCCAGACATCTGTTCAAACGGAAATTGAGTGGTTTCTCTTTTTCAAAAATTTTCATAAACATTTAGTTAAATGACAGGCCTTGGATTTTCTTCTAAATTGTTCTAGTAAATATAGAGTCAAACAGTATTGATCAATGGTTCAGATTGGCTCTCATAAAAAGCATGACCTTGCATTTATTACTGAAATTTGTTCTGCTATCCTGGGTAGCTTCTGCAAACTCTTATTAAATATTGACTAGCTTCATGTTGCTCTTTCTGGATATCTCAGTCTTACCCCTGCTTTCAGAGTTTAATTTATATTTGTATAATAATCTTCTACAAAACCAATCATAGCAGAGATGCATGGATTACTGCATTCTGGTATTTTTGCCAAATCAGAGAATGACCATTCATTCCCACCAGGATTTTCTGGCTAAATGCATAACCTCAATGCATTCAATGACAGAACTCCTCTCACCTCAGTAGCATTCAAATTTCACCACCTTTTTCTAGTCTATTGCAGCTCTTTAAGAACTCCATTGTGCAAAGGAGCTTATCAGTCTATTGGAAGTCCAGATAAATTACCTCAAGTGTTATTCCCTCAGATATATGCAGACTTTGTGGTTTTGTTTTTTTAATTAGGTTCTTTTTTCCCCCTTCAAGCAAAATGCTTAAATGCTCATTGTCAAAGAAATAATTTAATCTTCCGTTTTCTGAGATAATTTAAAAACAAAAAATTCCGATATTGAAATGTGAGTTCTGTGCTCTCTTGGAAGTTTGTCTATCCCGGAGTTACCTGGGACTTGCTTGTATTTGTCTGTTTCTTCTGTGACTCCATTTGGTTCATATTTCTCACATGGTACAAAGCATTTTTTTAGTGCATACAGAATAGATGTTGCTTTCAAACTGGTTCATGGCCAGCTTTCAAGGGGGTGGTGGGGGAAACTTATGCAAACTTTCTGATGACACCTCTGCTGCACAGATTGCAGATTTCAGTGCAGAGACCTGTTTATGCATGTCAGAGAGGATATTGCACTGAATACCATTTACGTTGTATGAGAATGGATTCTTCATTAGACATACCAAATGTGTGTATGCTTTTCTCAGTTTCCAGGTATGCACCAGACTGGGTGCTGAATATGAAGCCAGCAGCCTGAGTGGCTGGTAAATCAATAAGATTTACAATCCTCTTCCTCCTGCACTTCACAATTTGACAAGTAGGGCTGACACTTGTTACTTCAGGTGTGAGGCTCTGGATCTAGAAGGCCAGACAACTGATGAGGTGGGGGAAAATCTGGGATAGAATGGTATCCTAAAGTAAGACCACCTGTACCCTGCATCGTATCCTCCTCTGTCAAGAGGAAAAGAAGGGTAGTTGAAGTAGGAGACTCCCTTCTAAGGGGAATGCAGGGCCTGATATGCAGACCAGAAGCAACACACAAGGAAGTCTGCTGTCTCTCAGGGGCTTGGATAAAGGAAAACTCTCCAGTCTAGTAAGGCCCGCTGATTACTACCCACTATTTATTGTTCAAGCTGGCAGTCTGGAATTAACAAAGAGAAGTGTGAGAGCAATCAAAAGAGACTTCAGGACCCTGAGATGATTGGTAGTAGGATCAGGATCACAAGCAGTGATTTCTTTGATCCTTCCAGTAACAAGGAGTAATATTGATAGAAATAGGCAGATCCATCAGGTCAATACATGGCTCTGAGATTGGAGTAATCAGAAAAATGTTGGGGTTTTGTCCACAGGATGATCTACACAGCACCTGGTCCCTCACCTGATGGATAAACTCATCTCAGAGGGAAAAAAGAATTTAGCACAGGAGCTAGCAGGACTCATTGACAGAGCTTTAAATTAGCTTGGAAGGAGGAAAGGGAAAAAACAGGCTCTCCAGTGATGAATGATGGGATTTTGCGCCAAAACTTGAGGAAATGGGCACTAATGGGGTCCCTCAATCTGGTTCACAAGGTGTTGGTTACAATGCACCATGCCTGAGATGTTTCTACACTAATGCAGGCAGCATGAGGAACAAATGGGATAAGCTTGAACCTTTGGCCCAATCCCACGCAGATGATATAATTGGCATAAGAGAAACCTGGTGGGATGAATCCTAAGGTGCCATGGTGGACATTTACAGGCTCTTCAGGAAGGATAGGTGGGGCAGAGGTGGAGGGGTGGCACTGTATGTGATAGATGGGTTAGAATGTATGGAACTCACCATTGGCAGTGGCACAGCTGAGAGGCTCTGGGTAAGAATCAAGGGGCAAACAAATAATGGAGGTGTCATTGTGGGAAACTAGTATAGACCTATAGGCAGAACAATGATACTGATGAATTAATCTTTGAGGAGCTAAGGGACACTTCTTATGAGGGAGGCTTTATTCTTATGAGGGACTTCAACTTGCCAGAAATTAACTGGAAGCATAACACAGCTGAAACAACCCAGGGCACAACATTCTTAAAAAACCTTGGTGACAGTTTTATGGAACGTGCTGGTCCTAAGGGAGCCAGCTGGGAAAGATACCCTCTTTGATCTACTTATTTTCAACAGACAGGATCGTGTAAGTGAAGTAGAAGCTGGTGTACATCTTGGCCACTATGACCATGAATTGATTGAGTTAAAAATCTCTCCTGATGGCAGACAAAGTGGCAGAAAAACCTCAATTCTGGACATGAAGAGAGCAGAGTTCAGGCTGCTCAGGGAATTGGTGAATAAGGACCCTTGGGAAAATGTGTTGGCAGGTGCTGGGGTCCATCAGTGCTGGTCACCTGTTAAACATCACCTCCTAAGGGCACAGGAGAAGGCAATTTCCAAATATTGGAAGTCAAGTAGGTGAGGTGGAAGGCCATGTTGGCTGAACAGGAATCTTCTCTTGGAAATAAGGCAAAGAAGTAAGGTATATGCCCAGTGGAAGCAAGGTCAGGAGACATGGGAAGAATACAGAGATACTGCTTCCCATTGTAGGAAGAAAATTTATGTGGCCAAAGTGCAGTTGCAGTTGTATATGGCCAGAACTGTGAGGGACAATAAAAAGATTTTTTTTTTTCAATTATATTAATGGCAAAATGGAGTGTAGAAATAACATTAGCCAGTTACAAGATGAGGAAAGTCGCCTCACAAACAGGGACAGGGACGAGGCAGAGGTGTTTAATGCATTCTTTGCCTCCGTCTTTAATGCGGATGATGGACCAAGGGCATCTCAGTGCCCT
>VWZQ01005474.1:12141-47262 GCA_013397015.1 Myiagra hebetior | reverse complement strand
TGAGGTCACTTGCTCTGTTCAGCCTGGAGAAGAGGAGACTGAGAGGAGACCTCATTGCAGTTACAATTTCCTTGTGGGGGGAAGAGAAGGGGCAGGCACAGATCTCATCTCTGTGGTGAGCAGTGACAGGACCTGAGGGAATGGCCTGAAGTTGTTTCAGGGGAAGTTTAAGTTGGATATCAGGAAAAGGTTCTTCACCCAGAGGGTGTTTGGGCACTGGATCAGGCTCCCCAGGGAAGTGGTCACAGCACCAAGCCTGACAGAGTTCAAGAAGGGCTTGGACAATGCTCTCAGGCACATGGAGTGGCTCTTAGGGCTGTCCTGTGCAGGGACAGGAATTTGGCTTTAGGATCCTTGTGGGTCTCTTCCAACTCAGATTAATCTGTGATTCTGTGACTACTGTCTTCTTCCAAATCTGTAAAGCAATGGAGCCCTGTGCTTCATGCACAAGATTCTGGCACCCTGCCATGATCCAGGCACTTAATATGTCATTATTTTTCCCTCTGTGGATTTTAAATTCCTATGAACCCTTCTCCTCTTTATTTTTTTTTTCTACAAACACTGTACAAATACAGAAAAAGAAGAATTTACTGGGCAAGTATTCTTCTGTTTTAAGTCTTTTTAATGCTCTGAAGCTCTGAAGCAAGTTTTGTCAGCTGTATCTGCCTGCTGTACTGCCCTTGCATAGAAAAACCATAACTTTGAACTTTTAAACAGGGGCTTAGCTCTAAATGTCGGGATACATTCTTGCACAAACACCTAGCCCATTTGCCCACTGTACATCTTTTGTGTCATTGCTTCCGGAGAAACAAATGTACTCCCATTGATTCATCCTTGTTGCAAGCAAAAATGCTAGAGTAAATAATACACACTCCAGTAAAATTCTGAAGTTTTGAGTTCTTGACTGCAGAGCTGAGAAAAAAAGAAAAAAAAGGCAACAAAAGGAAAAGTAAGGAAATGAGATATAGTCTTTCAAGATACTTGATATTTTGCATGTGTACCACCATGGGTCTTTCAGAGCCAGCTTAGTCATGGAGTCTGATGACTAAGCTGGTGATGTGCACCTTTTCCTCTGAGCTTATGATGGGGAACTTGGCCCCTCTGTTTCCAGGGAACCTCATTGTCTTCAAGGAAAATGAAACTTTGTGACAAGAATACACCCACTCAATTAATATCTAATTTATAGACCTTATTGTACCAAAGTTTTCTTCATTTGTTTGGACTCAGAGGATGCAAATGAGGCATCTGAGAATGATTCTGCTTTGATTTACATGAAGACTATTCATTCATGTTCATCTTTTTCTCAGAGAGTCAATTAAATTTCAACTCTCAGAAGTCTCTCGGAATTTATACCAGGTTACACAGTAAGTTATCCCTATACTGAAGAATGTCTAGACACCAAGTATGCACCATAATAAATGCTGGAGGTATGGAATGAGTATGCAAATGAAGAAACTTCTGCTCATTCTTACCCAGAACAGGTACTGCAAACTGTCATGATTAATCAATAATATTAGTAAGAACAAGAACAATAGTCCTAGACACTTAAATATAGTACAGTCTATTTGTTTCCTCTAGATACCACTGGCAGTAGTGAAGATGTATATTCAGCATATCTTATAGACTTGCACAAGTTGTGATGCAGGTAGCTTGTTATTTGCTATGCTTACAAGGTTCCACACTGAAAGCTTGAAGCCATTCTTCTTGTATTTATAAAAAAGCTCTTCACCCAAAATGTGGCCTAATCTGAGGCTTTCTCCCCCTTCCACCTATTCCTGAAACTGCTCTGCTGTTTTGTTCTCACAATCACAGGAAGTATCCTTTCTCATTACTGAGATGATGAGGTTTCTGATCCACAGTTTTCCACACAAAGGGATAAAATTTCATCTTGTTCACATCACTGACCCAAGCTTAAAGTGTCTGCAAGTGCGATGTTGAACACTGACTGAAGGACAGGTCCTGTGTTAGTCTTCTCAGAGCAGTGAATTTCACTCTTAGTGCTTCATGGGTTCCAGAGAAGTCGCTTATGCTGGCTGGTGATGGCAAACTTCACTAGACTATCCCTGCAACCATAATAAATGTAGCTTGAGTTAATTTTCCTGTGTGTCAAGCTGCTACACTGCACAGCAAAAATGAATTTAGCATATTAATAAGGCAAAATGAGAGTAATGCAGAGTCATCCTATTACAACCTTCTTGACTGTAACATCTGAGAGGTGTCAAATGCCATTCTCTCTGCACGCTTAAAAATCCTTTTATGCTGCTATAGCTTTTCAAAGAAAACAAGCTATATTTGTCAGAAATAAATAAAAAACCAGTATGCAAATCTTTTTGTTGTCACTGCTGTGTTGAACTGCAAGTAAATAAGGGAAGGCACATAATTCCATACTACTCTTTTAACCAAATCAGTTAAGATAACAAAATATTTTAAGTAATGAACATGCCTGAGATGAAAAGAGGAGAAAAAAATCTGGTATATAGAAAACCAATCTTATGATATTTTTCTTAATACCCAAATAGCTGTCAAAGGACTGTTTACCATAAGCTTATAAAAGCAAAAAAGTTCTTAAAGCTCATAAACTTTATTAATATTATAAATATATCTACATGGTATGAAGAGTAAAATATCTAAAATTAAACACACGCTAATCCTAAAGTACCTTACTTTCAGAATGTCAAATCTCTTATTTGGTCAAAGTCTGATTTAGTAGCAGGAAAATGACTGACTTTTAATAGCCTTCCTCAAGATCTATGGGACATTTTAATTTTTTTTCTCTCTCTTTATGGCAGGCTTGTGATAATTTAAGTCCCTCATTTGCGTGAAAATATTACTCTGTCGCTTTGTTTCTAATAATAGTTGGTCCAGGTGAATGGTAAAAACCAAACCCAACCAACCTGCAGCTTTTGCTTAGAGCAGTGTGTAAGGGTACACAGATAGAAATGTTCATGGTTCTGTTTATAATTATGTATGTTTAGAGTGTTATTATGTGTACTTGTTCCTTTTGAACAAGTAGGTTGTTGTTTTCCTAGGCCTAGAGGTACACTCTTATAGGAAGAGACTCATTTAAAGTAGTGCTGAGCACCCACAGATCCACCCACAAGCCGCTTCTGACCAGCAATTATGGTACAGGTTCGAATTCTTTCTATAGAACTATACTAAATATTGTTGGCAACATTTTTCTTCCTGAAACAGAATTCCTCCAGTTAAAGTCCACTTTCATTTCCTGCCCTGTGCAGAATAAAATCGAAGCCTTCAATCATAACTTTTAATATTTCACAAATGTTTTTCCCTTTCTTCTCAGTTCTTTTTCTAGCTACTAAATAAGAGTAATAATAAAAATGTCCCTGTCATTCCCTTGAAATTTCTCGTCATCCAGTGGCAAAACCCAAATCCCCAGGGCCCCTCTCATTTAGATTCACAAACTTTAATTTGTAAAGTCTTTATTCCCTCTTACGGTATATGAAATCTAAATGTGTTCATTTAAAAAATATTCTAGTTGAAAACTATGCTAACCTATATGTCAACAACTAAGCTGGGAGAGTTGAAGTTTTGATATATTAGGTTTATTTTCACTAGAACCCTCTATGCTTTCTTCTCTTTTTACACCATTTCTGTATATGTTTTCTTTTCTTGCACTAATGTACCTTCAGTTGACACTTTTTCCTTTCTTCCTTTTGCACTGTGGAATATTCCACAAAATTTAAATTTTATGTTTCCTCAATGATATAATAGAATTTCAAAAGAGATTCATAACTCAGCTACATAAACAAAGAGGAAGAATTTACGATATTTGAAAGAAAGAAAAAGGACTCTATTTACTATTCAGGTGTGGGCTTATTTGTTTTTTTTTTATTTATGTGGTTGCTGCTTTCTTTTTTAATATATACTTTCATACAATCTCCATTGAATTCAGTAGAAACTTCATTTAGGTGTTTCGTTATCCGCACTTACACATGAATAGAAGTTCTTCATAGTAGAGTTTACATTTCAGTCATTTTTTAAAATACACACTAGATTTTGTTAAAAGTTTTTCCCTTTGTAAGTAAATTTTGGTCTATAAGATCTGGTTTATGCTACGTCCTTTCTGCCAGTCTAAACCAAGTATCTCTTTTTTGTTCTCCGTGATGGCTTAGATCTTTTGACTACATGGTTCCTTTTCTTAGCTGATGTAGGAGCAAGAATGAGCTTTGAAAGTCAGGCTGTCTTAATGATTTGCATATTTAGCAGACACTACACTTATTATTTCATTAGCAACTTTCCTGTCCTCTTGTCTGCACTGGTCATAACCATTTTTACAGTCTTTCTGTTACTCATTTTCCTATTTCTCCTGTTTTACAGCAGTTTCTGCCTGAAAGGAGTCTCTATGTGAAGGGGCAGAAGGACTTTGTTGGACCAGGAAGCAGTGTTAGAACAGAATAGTGACAAAATCTTTATCTCAAACATCATACAGAATCACATATTAAGCTGAATTGGAAGAGACCTAAAAGGATCATCAAGCCAAACTCCTGGCCCTGCACAGGACAGCCCCAAGAGTCACTCCATGTGCCTGAGAGCATTCTCCAAGCACTTGAACTCTGTCAGGCTTGGTGCTGTGACTGCTTCCCTGGGGAGCCTGTTCCAGTACCCAGCCACCCCCTGGGTGGAGAGCCTTTTCCTGATATCCAGCTTAAACTTCCCCTGACACAGCTTCAGGCCGTTCCCTCAAGTCCTGTCACTGCTCACCACAGAGAAGAGATCAGTGTCTGAACCTTCTCTTCTCCTCACAAGGAAATTGTAACTCAATGAGGTCTCTCCTCAGTCTCCTCCAGGCTGAACAGAGCAAGTGACCTCAGCTGTTCCTCACACAGCTTCCCCTCAAGGTCCTCCTCCATCTTTGTTGCCCCCCTTTGGACACTCTCTAACAGCTCCATGTCTTTCTTATCCTGTGGCACCCAGAGCTGCCCCCAGGACTAGAGGTGAGGCCACCCCAGTGCAGAGCAGAGCAGGACAATCCCCTCCCTCGACCTAACTTTACAGAGGAGAAAGGCTCATAAAGTAGAACAAAATTACTCTAACTCTTTCAAATGTAGCTTATGTATTTAACCAATTTTTAACCAAAATTTAACCAATCATATAGTTTCAATGGCCATAAGTATATTTTAATTTCTGCTGCCTAATCAGAATATTGGCAGGATTTCAGTGGCTGCTCTGACAACTATTTGTTTAAATAAAAAGTTTTGTTTTCTAAATGCATTTTTGAAGTTAAATTCCATATTTCTTGTTTCTTTCTCTTTGGAATTACTCAACAGGAATACTGATTCTGAAGGTATGCATTTTTGCAAGTGAATGAAGGTAAGTGTAAGAAATGCAAGAAGGTATTGATGAACATATTCAGAAACTGATTATTGGAATTTCTGGGTGATAAACACTTCCCAGATGGTTTGCTTCACTGATTTATTAAGAATTCATGACAACATTTTCATATTTACTTCCCACACTTCCACATCTTGAAATTTTGCTCTGCCTTTATCTTTTACAAATGTATCAATGGGGCTCTGCATGGAATTTCAAAATGCTGTGTTCAGACACTTCATTAAATATAGATTATTCACATATTGCTGCTTAAGGAAAAAAACATATATTCATTAGAAGGATTTAGCAAATCCAGCTAAAATAAGAAGTGCTTGGTGGACCAATGTTATGTGGCTTGTGAGATATATATCTGTCAGAGGTATCTTTTAGCTTCCCAGAAACAGACTGGCTATTGAAAATGACAAAAACACTGAATTAAAAAAATATTACTGTACTCTTTGCATGCAAGTTTTGGTCAGTAGGCTCACCATTTGTATGTGGCCTCATTCTCCAGCTAGTCTGGCTGTGCCTATCAGTGCACTGGGAAGGACTAATGTAGGTTCTATATTCAGACTGTGCATCCTTTGATGTGCTTTTAGTCCTCCTTTCTCCTAGCAACAGGAACATGAAGGTTCTATCCAAAATAAAATTAAATATAAAATATTAAATTGAGGCATCCTATATTTTTCCACTTTGCTACCTTTTAAGTTTTGCGGAATTTTTCCCAGGTTGCTACAAGGGAATGACATGTTTTGTTGGACTGGAAAGTATGTAAAATTGGTTTAGTTCTTCAAAGTAGGCCAAAAACAAGCAGAAATGCAAGAGTGTGGAGCCCACTGTGGAGCCCATTTATACCAAAGAAAGTTTCATTTATTTTCTTGCTTGCTTGCTTGCTCGCTTGCTTCTTCATGTGTTTAAATATTTTGCACATACATTTTAGGCTACTGGGAAATGACAAGATAAGTAGGATATATGGGCAGGCAAAACCATGCCATGACAGAGATGATATGCAAGCCTGGCTTGTGTTACCAGACTGCTGCTATAGAGCTGTACCCAGCTGAGAATTCTGTGGACTTGTCACTAGGGCTGAAGAGTTTCCAAGTGCAGGCTGGGAAGTATGCCTCACTTCCCAGCATCTTTCGCAAGGAGAGATGTGCTGTATGAGGTGAATGGGTGATCTTATGGATTCTCTTAGTCTAGTCCCATAAATTGTGGGGAAATGAAAGAACTTAAGGATGCAATTTTATTTTTAATTTTTTTTTTCTTTTTCTTCTTTGGTATATTTTATCATTAAGTGTCCTAGCAAGAAAGAAACATGCAAAGACCATTGTTTACCTCTACAATGGGGAGATAAACCCCATTAATTTGCTTATTCCTTTTCTGTTGCACAAAAGAACCCACTTCAAATATAGCAGGAAAGAAAGCAAGTTTCTTGAAAGATATGAGTTTTCAAAAAGAAGAAAGAAGTGGTCAGATTTTTTTTGTTTGTTTGTTTTCTATTTTTTGTTACATTACTCTCACTCTTGTGTGTGACTTTTAGTCGACACTTCTGTTCTGAGTACATGGTTTCTGGCAGAGCAAGGTGTGAAAGTAAGGTGCACATTTCCAAGGGGCTAAAATTAAATCTGTTAATAATAGCTTTGTGTTGAATTGTAAAGGCAGACGTTATGCTGCCGACAGTAAGTAGATAACTTGTGCAGCTGGTAGTTCAGGGATGCCACAGTCCCCACATGTAACAAGTTCATAGCAGCAGATGTCAGAAACTGAGACACTTCATCAAGCACAACTTATTTGTTTCCTCCATGCATTACTTTGGAAAGCCAGGCTGCACTTTGTGCTCATCTGGGTTTGATGGTTTTCAACAACTCCATTACTCTGACATAAGTGACAGTGACACTTTGTTCTGCTGGTGTACTGCTTTTTGTTTTGTGTAAGTACACAGATGAAGCTTTCACATCATTTATATTCTTTAATTGTAAAAAGGGGCTTGTAATGAAATGTGAGAGGCAGCAAACCTCCTCATGTCACCACAGAGTAGCTAATGTCATTCAAATGACAGCAAAGACCATTTGCAACATATGAAATCTACAATCCTTTTGGAAGGACTCCAAAGTACAAATATTCACATGAAAATGCTATGCATTGTGTGTGCTCTTAACAAAAGAGGACACCTTTTCAAGGTCATTTTAGTGGTGCTAAGAAGTGTAGTTTTCAGTTGGAGAGCTAAATATAATGTGTTTCTTTGAATTTGAATTCTTTTAGATTCATTAATACATTGACTATGCCCCTTCCCCCTTACCAAAAAAGTGTGGAAAATTCTCAAGGCCTGAAAGCTTGGTTAATTCTAGTATTTCCTCGGGGGAGAGGAAAAGTAAGAGTAGTATATCAGAGCATTATTATGTCTCAGTTTCTAAATACTTCAGAGTGTATTTTGCTTTGGTTAGATAAGCCTTGTTTCCAGATACCTGAATTTTTGGCATCAATCAGAAAGCCTGTTTCAGTTGCACTTTTCTGGGACCATAATGCAAGCAAATAAGCATAAGAGCTGATTTGTGCTTTCAGAACTTAGGACTACAGTGCAATGGTTTTTCTTTCTTAAGGAGGCAAATATAATTTTCTCATGGTCATGCCCATGAAATAATTCATCCTCTATGAGGTACTGTATACTTCCCATCAGCAGAAAGAAACTGGCAGACAATTGTATTTTAAAGTCTTATTTATTTTCTTACTCATTAAACTGAAGTGGTGATGTTTTTAACAATCAAAATAGCCTCACTTTGCACTGGGAGTGGATGACATAGCCCCCTGGAGTGGATGTATTAATGTGTGGGTGTGTGCTTAAGCATGTAGATGTACATGCATATGCATATAAGCACACAGATATGGGCACAAAATAAGTGGGAAAGAGAAATGTAATTTGAAGAAGGAAGTTAGTAAACAAGCATGTCAAGGGGATTTCAAAGTTTGCAAAGGTGCTGTCAGTTGGAGAGCACGCTGTTATTTTTCCATATGTGATTTACTGAGGATTAGAAAAATAATCCTGTAATAAGGATTAGATGCTAAACAACAGAAATGAAAAGGGATGAAGAAATAATCCTGACTGGCCATTTTTATGTAGATGAGCTGACAAGCTGCATCCACACCTGAGGTGTCCCACCCATAAGGGGAAGTGAGCACCCAAGATTCACAGATGCTCAGGGTTGAAATTAATAACAAAAATCAGAGGGTCTGCAGAAGCTTGCAAAGTTATTAGCAAATAACACACTTGGCATGGAAATTGGTGTGTTAGTCCCTGATCCTGATGCCTTTTCCTGGTTTTAAAATCAAGAATCAAACATGCTTAGAAGGGGAACAGGGATTTTGCCTTGGTATTTATTTTAAGGATCCTTAGGTGCACTATGTCCAGGTCGAATGCACCTCCATGCACACCGGAATGCCCACCCACAATAGATCAGGTATAACATTATAGGTCTTACTAATTAGCATATCTACCATAAATTCCCCAATGAGAGGCTCGAGTGAGCCCCCTTCCCCAAGGAACCTTCCCCTGGATGGTTCCATGTCAGTTTACAAAATGTGTTCTGGAGAGGACCTTGGGGTCTGGGGCATTCTGATCCCTAACTACGAAACCTTTAAAATGTTTAGTCTCCTAACTTAACAAATAAGTCTAAGAATGTAGCCTGAAACACACTAAGAATACAAAAGCTATAAAAAGGTATATAAAAGGGGTATAGAAGAAAAGGCAAAAAATCATCATGGCATCAATCCTAATACAATCACACAGCAGTGGGTTTTGGATTGAGGACTAGGGTGAAAGGTAAGAGAGGCAGAGAGAGAGGAATTAAAAAAGGGGAGAGAGAAAAATAAGAAAGAGACAAAAAGAGAATAGTCCTGGCTCCAGCGTAGATCCAGCTGAAGAGCTGTCCAGCCTGCACAAGGGTGTTTGGCCCAGGAAAGTGCTGTCTTACCTCTGTATAGCTCCTTCTCCTACATCCTGTTCTTTCTCACAGCTTGTTATTACCATCAATCTTTGGCTGTTATGGCCAAGAGCCCTTGGTTGCCTAGACAGCTATCTGGCTATGGGTGTTTGAGACATACACATCAGCCCCTTATCTTTTGGGCTTCTATACCAGCCTCATGTCTGATCTTCTGCTGGTCCCTGGACAATCTGTATCACGTTGCCAGTTTGCAGTTTCGTATGATGATTTATGAAGTGGCTGGAGATTTCCCAGAAGGAAACCCTGCGTGTTATTAAGTTTGCTGATCCAGTTTAGCCCACTTCCCTCCTTGCCTTAGATTCATCACTGCACTACAGTGTATCCCCTGCAGACCTGGGGAATATCCAAGAGACAGGGAGTAGCATGGTGAAATTTTATGCTCTCCTCACTTTTGACCTCAGTGGGCTAAAGCCCGTCTTCCATTTCCTACAGTAGCAACTTCCTATTTTACATACATTTTATATGGACTTCTAAAGTGCCATCTTAATATCCCTTATTGACTAAGAGAAATTACCTTTTCTTCAAGTACTTTTTTTTTTCTAGCAGATCCTTTCATTTGTTTTAATTGCAAACTAAATTTTCTTTGACTGGAGCAATGTCTTTACAAATAATTATATTTGAGGACATCTCAAACATTCTGTCTTCTCACTGAAAACTTTATTACTGTCAGCATTTTTCTAAAGCATAAGAAATGTACTGATAGTTTTACCAGCATCCTTATGATGAATACCTTGAGAAGATATTCCAGTCACATATTACTGAAGAACTTTATTCAGATGAAGCTTTTACCTTTACTGAGAGAATACAAGGACACACCAAGGAGTTTTGGCCCCCTTAAAGAGGTTACAGCTCCCTCATGGTCTCAGCAAAAGAAGAAAAAGGATATTGTTAATTATTCATTTAAAAGCCTGTTTCTACACCATGCTGGAGAACACGATTATTGCAAAGAGGTGTGTACGCAAGGTAATATATATATTCTGATTCTGGAAATCAGTGCAGCTATCTGTAATAAAATCAGATTTTATAAATACAGCAGAGACGTTTGTATGTTTGGTGCAGGAGCTCATTAAGTAGTCAAGTAGAGGACACTTTGCATTCTAGGAACATTATAATTTTTCAAATCTCTAACTGACTGTTGTTGAATAAGTCTTGAGCTGATGAAAGGAAAAAGCTTCAACACGAATATTTTACACAAAACCCAAAAATTATTTAGTTGTGCGATTGAAACCCACACTGAAATTCCAGCAGTACAGCACATTGGCTAGGCTTTTCTGCATGGGGACCTTATTCCTACAGGTTCTTACTGTGTGTTTCTCTGTTTTGAAGGCTCTTTGTGTGTTTGAATTTCCCCCAGGATCACTGGCAGCAGCTTCTCTTCATGCTTGTGTCTTATCAGTATTTAGGCAGTTGTAGCCTTAGCACCGGGAAGTCTAAACTGTCAGTTGCACAGCTGCAGGGATCAGGACTTCAGTGGATGTTGGAGAGAGCTGACAGTTGTCTTGAAGGACACCAGCTGAGACTGGAATTACTCAGGTCGGTGGCGAATATGTTTGTCGCAAAAAAAGTCAAGGGATAGGGTGTTCTGGTCATACGCATTTGGTATTTCTAAGCTCAGCTTAAAAAAGCATCATCCACTTCTGAAGACTCTGCCATCCCTTTCCATGATGCTTTTCCTGCCCTCTGTACCAGGAAAATAAAAACCTGCTTCATTAACACCAGAGTACCATCGTTTAGTATGGAAAAAAATGCAGTCTGGTTAAGGAGAAGATACCACAGTTTTTGCAGCTTGGCCTGTGTTTTCATTACATCCTGTTAACACTGGGCATTTCAGAAGCATAGCAGCAGCAGTATTGACAGTGTCACTTGGAACAGTGTTTTTCACTGTTTTGAGGTAACAGCGTTCGTGGACCATTGTGTAGATTTAAAACACAAAGACTGCAATAGTTCTTATTGAGACTGTGGCTTGTGCCAAGCCCAGACCCTGAGGTTCAAGAGAAAATGTGATCAAGCCCCTCTTGGCATAAATATATTAATGAAGAAAATAGTTGGGAGTTCCCTAAAGCCTGGTAGGACAGAGCTAACACCCTACATTAAGCAAGGACTTTCCTTAAGAAAAGGACAGAGAAGGTATTAGCTGGAATTTATGTTTGATTGACAAAAAAGTCAGAATTGAGAATTGCATGGGGATGCTTGAAAGAAAGTTATTTACTTATTTTTTAAAACTAGAATAATGCCTCCAGAGAAACTGTTATATGGAAAGATTCTGAAATCTTTTCCATGTTCACTGTGTACATGTCAATCTCATGGATGCAGACTGGGATTTCCTTTTATTTATGTATTTATTAAAAAAAAAATCTTTATTTGTTTTATTTACTTTGCTCCCAGTTTGTATTTCAGGATGTGAGCAGGCTTTTTGTGAGGTGGGCTGGTTGTCAGAGTGGCTAAAGATTTTGATTTATGATTCATGGTTTGCTTTGATAATTTAAGAACATTTTCCCATTTTTAATGAAAGCAGGCCTCTCTGAGTAATTTATTGGATGTATTGGTACTACTGGGATTTGAGCGTATTACCTAGGTGTGTACATAAATGTTTCATTTCAGGGACCTATTAATGACAACAGTGATATCACTAGCAGTAACCAAGAAATCTTCTCTTCTACCTCTGATAAAATTGCACACTCAGACAGATTAAACACATTTTCAGACAAAGACACCAGAAAATATGGTAAGTCATAGGACTCTGTTGGTCATTTTGCTATTGATTTCTTAGGGAAGAAATTCAGACACTTTGCTAATGGTGGTAGCTTAAAGTCTTAGAAAGATTTTGAGGGCAGCTCTGAAGGTATTGACTTTACTACCTAAGCCTGTCATTTGGGCCTTTAATGAAGTGCATCCATCGAAAACAGACCAGGCAGGGGTCACTGTAAATCCAGCTTTTAAATTGTTCATGGGCTTTGTTTGATTTTAAAATCCATTTCCATCCTGTATGTGCAGTTGGGCTGAAAAAATTCCTTCATAGCTGGAAAATGCTGCTGATGCTTGGAGAATTTAATTCAGGATATTTACCATCAGCATTTTCCTCAGAATTTGTTTAATTAAACCATGTTTAATAGATAGTGAAAATTCCACAAAAAGGCATAACTTTTCAAGTCAGTCTCTGAGGTCTGCTTTCCATCTCTGAGTGGTACTGAAGTGCTTCCTGCTACGAACACTCAAAAGTGTGTATCAGTGCCAACCTGCCCACAAGGGAAATGCAGCTCTCCTCTACCTCCCTCTGCCTTGTCGTAGAGTGAAAGTGGTGTCTTATTAAAAAATATATTGATTCCACGTGTTTCCAACTCACCTGAGAAACCATAGGAGCCAATGTGCTGTTCAGAGAGAAAAAAATACCTTTCTATTCTTTTTTCCATCTTTATCTTCCCTTCCCTNTGCCCTAGAGCAATGCTGGTACCTATCACAGATTTTTAATAATAAATTTTTGTGTTTATTAATTTACTTTTTGATTCATTTTGATATAGAAACTAACATTCACGAAATATTTTTTAAGGTGTCTGATAAACCTGCAGTAAAAGAGTTTTCATAACCTGTCAGATGAGTCTGTCTGGATAGATATTACAGATGACCCACTTGAAAAAGAAAATGGCTATAAACTTCTGCTTACTTAGGAAACATTTAAGGATAGCAATAACTCATCCCTTGCCAGGCCCCAGGGATTAGGGGCTGTTAAAACCCACAGAATTCAATGAATACTTTTAGGTTGTCCAGCCTGCTTGTAAATAGTCAGATAATGTGTATTTGCTTTTTTGGAAGTCTCCAGGGGACCATGTTTGTGGTATTAGGAACAGAACACACACCTATGAAGAGACCATGTCCTGAGAAATTTATTGACTTCAGCTTTACAGAATGACAAAAGAAAGGAGAAGATAAATGTCATTTGTTATTGTTACAGTAGGGGATTGAGGTGGGGGGAGCAAACATCTTCCTGGCATATAAACCCAGTTAACACTCTTCTCCAGGGGTCACATCTACTGCTGAGATTCTTACAAATGGAAGGTGCTGGGTGGAACAGAAGCCATGGGCTACTTCCATGCAGCTGCTAACCAGAACTGGAGGAAGAAGAGCAACTCCCCTGCCCCAGGGAGATTCACTGAGAGAATTCACCAATAATGACTCCCTAACTCCAACCCCATGACTTTGGGATATTTGTCAATGTGCTTGTAAAGGATGGAGTCCAGTGAATAAATGAAGGGGAAAAAAAAAGAGATTTTCCTTCCATTATTTTCAACAGTACCTCTGGAAGCATAGAGGATTTGAAACAAAGATTGCTTTCATGTAGAGTCCTCAGTGTCCAAGAATCTTGCGCTTCTCTGGAAAGCAGTGCCATTATGAAGAGAGATGCTGAGAAAGTAAATACATTATCAGTGCTGATATATAACTCTGATTAAGATTTCAGGAATAGCTAAATAAATTACTGTAATACTAAACCTCCCATTCTGAAGCTTATACCTCCTGCTGTTTGTGCTGGATGCTCACTTTTGTTTTTTTCTGATATTGCTTTATAAAGCAGAACACCACCAGCTATTTCTGTTATTGATAATTTTCCATTGCTGCAAAGCTCTTTGTGTTTGTTGCTGCGACATTACTACCCACGCCTGAGCTTTCCCACACAATTGCATCATTGCTGTACAGCACAATCCTGTAGAATTTGGAGGAGGAAAAACCACTTTTGAAACAGAAGCAGAAGTGATGATGTAGAACAAGCCTCCTGATACCCTGCAGAGTATTTAATTAACAGAATCGATCACTTCTTGGAGAGATAAAGTGATTTGATAGAATTTAGGGAGAAAACACCTCTTTTTTAGGGCAGGGATAGTTCCTTATTGACACTCCCACTGTTTTTTTAAATTAGTCTCTCCTGATTCCCACAGAGAAGAGAAAAAAATTAATTTTTTTATTATCCATTTGGAACCTCAGAATTCACCAACTGATAACTGACTTTACAACATATTTCTCTTACAGGACAAGGCCTTTTCTGTCAAGCTAATAGTTAATGATAAAGCAATTTAATCAGTGCAGTATAATACAAGATGTTTCAAAGTATTTTATGTGTAAAAATGTCACTGCTATACATGCACACATACATGCAGACAGCAGAAATATCCTTTAAACAGATTTTCCAGGCTAGAAACAGGGTATCTATTTTTATACATAATCCAACTAGTGTGTGATTCAGAAGATTTTTGAATTAACAAATGTGGTTAGCACCAAACCACATGTGTATCCATATTCAAACCATATGTGTATCCATATTCAAATAATAAATAAAGATGGTGGTCAGTTCCTAAAAATCCTTAACACCTGCTGAAATAGCTGAGCTCTGGACCTTAAAGACAACTGCAAACCTGATGCTCTTCATGGATTTCTCCTTCTTTCATTGCACTGTGGTCCAATTCAAGTGGATGCATCAGGTTTGCATCTGTGTTAACCCAGTAAGATGTTAGCCCAATCACTACTGGAGCCAGTGTTTATATGGGACATGTAATAATTCTCCAAGCAGACAGGCAAGCAAAAAGAAAAAAACCAAACATCAAAACTCATTCAAACAAAGCCCTATGAACCCAAACTTACTTATCCATTTCATCCTAATATATGATAGTTGTAAGTATATCATTTATACTAGACATGACAGCATTATTTGAAGATTAAAAGTCTGATTTTGCATTTTCTCTTTCATGTTTTCCTCAGAGATGTAGAAATGGAATGTGAAGAACACCATGAAATTTACACACACAACAGCGTTTTTCTTGCAGTTGCTAAGTTCAAAAACAAGGTACCAAAACTGTCATAAAATATCACAGTTAAGTTTCTAGAAGGTCTGGAGAATTAAACACTATAAACATCTAGAATTTTATAGTTTTATTGCTTTACATAAATTTTATGTTTCTTAACACCTATCTGTATCTGGAATGCAATGTCAGCCTCATTGCAGATCTAGTCATATATATATTTAATATTCTTTTGCCTCCAGAATGAATGGGTAAGTTTGTCTGTGCAGATGTAACATATGTATCTATGGACCACTTCAGCACTGAGCGTAATAAACTCGACCTCATTATAAGCTAAAATATTGCCTGTGACAAGGGTGCACTATAGTGGGTTCACCAGAAAGTAAAAGTCTGTCATATTTTACAATCTTACTAGCAGAAGACACAGACCTCCCACTTTGGAGACTGCAAAAATAAATGGATGCAGTCTTTTTCAACCAAAAGCAGGTAAAAACACACCTGTTCCATCAGGGATGTTTTGAAGATTTTGAGATTTCTTCCCTGAAAATATGGCCAATTGTGCTGGTGTCAGGATTAAAAGCAGACTGTCTGGCTCCAAGTGGGGTCACACATGGTTAGGGTTTCTGGGCACAGTCATGACCAAGCCACTCACAGCTGGGTGCTGGCAGCTTTTGTGCTCTCAAACACCTCCCTTGGGGGCTGCAGCTCCTGGCACGCTGCCACCAGGCTGAATGTAGAGTGGGGACAGCTGAGCCCCCAAGTATTCAAAGTTCCCAATTAGTGCAGTCCTGCAGGCTGCTTGGAATGACTTTGCTCCAAACATCAGCCACATCTTTGTGTCTTCTGACCTAAGCAGACAACCAGTTCAGTTTGTGGTGGTATTCCCACCCCTGGTGGGGCAGCCGGGAGATGAGATATTCTGCCTTTGTACTAAATGAGCATCAGAGAAGCTCAAAAACAGACTTTGACCATGCTGCCTTGTGTATCAGCAAGAGAAAACAAAAAGCAGGGATTTTCAAAGCTTATTAAATAGTTAGGCATGAGTATGACTTGTGCCTGACATGACATTAGGGCCTATTAGGGCACAAAGAGCTCTTACATATAATGCTGGTTTAAAATGGATTTTGGCTTTGCAAGAGTTGTGAAATCTTTATAGTCATTTAATAAATCTCTTCCCCAGACCTTAGGCTTTTTTCTGCAAAAGCCCAAACACTTGTAAAATATTCTGTCAAAGTCTTCCTGCAACATTCCTTTTAGTGGTCCAGAGCCTACAGCCTCCTTTATTGAATTTCTAATAAATAATACATTTTTAATTGTTTGCCTCTCAAAACTGCATGTTGTTTTTTTCCTATGGCAAGAAAGCAAAACTGAGATTTGTAACCAGCAGAATTAATGGCGTGGTAAATCACTATATTTTTCACCCTGAGAAATCCTGTTCTAGCTCTGTAAGCTTGTATGACCACTTACTCTATGGAGAGGAATGAAAAAAATGGGAAAATGTGAGCATATTTATACATTAAGGGACATGCCTGAGGAACAGGCACACATAATTTCAGTTGTAAAAAGAGGAATCAGTTGTCCTTTGTTACATAATTTGTAATATTGATCAGTCCTTTTACTTTACAGATATTCACAGGCAGGGCAGTTTCCCCTCAAACACAGCCTGTTTCTTTCCCTGTTTTATTTTTCATATCGGTCTTCATTCTATCTTACAAGGAGTGTCTTGTTAGTTCTGTTTAAAAGATAATGTGAGCACCTAGTGAACTTTCAAAGCATGGAGCTGCTGGTTTTCAGTGTCACAACCTGCACAAGCCCCTCCCAAACTGAGTATGAAGACACATCCCACATTGCCAGGAGGTTTAAGGTTATTTCCTTCATTCTTCTGCTTTACACTAATGTTTTACACAAAAGAGGCTGTAGAGGTGCACACAGCATCATGAGGTATATGGCAATGATTAACAGAGCTGTAGCTTACTCGACTGTGGGAGATGTCCAGCTAATTAGATTTCTTTTGAAACTTCCTCGTCATTGTGTTCCCAAATTTTCAATTGTGTGATATACTTTGCACTCTTAGTGTTGTATGAGACAGCCATTAGCCACAGTGACTGGCTTATGAAAAGATAATATGTTTCCTATCCAGCATGACTAGTGTAATTTGTACGTGGATTGGTTTCTGTCTTTGATCTGAGCTTAAAGGAGAGAAAATCTGTCATGTTTAGCTGGAAAGAAAATTCCTCAGTACCTGCTGTTATGCTCAGTGCAAAGCTGCATGGATCTGAGAATATCATTAGTAATTTTCGATAATTACTTAGAAAAAGTTTAGGGGTCCCATGTTCTACTGCACTTTAATCAGAGTCCAAATTTGGGTTCATTTCCCTGAAAGGCAGATTCAGAAGAAAAGCAATTCAAAAGTTGATGCAATGTCAAAGACATTTGTTCATTGATTTGTCAAGTGACACACTTCATTTTTTTACAGTTTTAATATTTTCTCCCCAAATTCTCTTTAACTTCATTTGGATAGTTCATCTTATTAAGATACATTTTCAAGAAATAAAAATTACTGACTCTACCATGTGAAATTTTCTAAGTAGCAGCCACTGACTATGGAAAAACAATCTGGTAAGAAAGTTTCTCTCTGCGTCAGTGCTTGTAAGAATCCTTCAGGAAAAGGACACTTGCCCTCTTTTACTGAGTTGCAGCATTTGTTCCCAGTTTTTGTGAGCAGTTTGTTTAGAGAAAGAAAGCAATGTTGTAGAATCAGTGCTTTGCCATCTAAAAGAGCTCCTACTCACAGATTCTATTTGATCTTCAGATACTGAGCTGCAAAGACAAAGAATAAGAAAAGACAGGTGATCTTCAAAGAAAAAGAGACCCAGCAAAAGAGTATCCAACTACCTATTTTGTTTTTCATAGAGAAAGCAATACCTTCCTCATAAACAATCCAGCATACAGAAGGGGACTGAGCTGAATGCTTCAAACTGCACTATGATGGAAGAAAGATCCTTATAAAGCTAACCCAGTAAGTGAAAATTTACAATGGACTGTTAAGGTCAAGAATATCAAAACGTGGGTGGTAGAGCAAGGCAAAGTGTTTGCAAAAAATCTACATCCACCAAAGGAATTATAATTGAGCTAACAGAAATTATGCACCTCCACCAAATTGATCTGAAATCATCCTAAATGTTTGACCTTTAGAAAAAGGTAACAAGAGAATTTGAATTTGAGGTCCCACTGAGCTCTTACCTAATTCAATTCCATCTGATGTTTTACCCTTAGTGACTAACAGTATCATGTTAATTCTCTTTTTCGGATGGGCAGTGATTAATCTGTTTATAAAATAATTTTCCACGGCTTGCTTTTTGCCTGCTGTTATGACTTTGTACCATTTGCAGGAGCTGCTGATGGAGTTGTGTGTGTGCTAAAATATACAGCCCCCATATTTTGGAAAGGAAAAAGGAGTTGGGAGGGTGCTGTGTACCAAATAACTTCATCTAGTACTTGTTTATTAGTCTCCTAGTCTAAAGAGACTTTCCATGTAGAAAAACTGTACTAGTCCTTAATTTTTAAGAGCAAAGCGAGACCTGATTTACATTTAATTCAAGTGTGAATTTCCTCTTACTTTTCAAGAGAGTATTTTAAATCAGACAGCTGACTATAAAGTGAAATTAATACAAGAAGAAAACTGTGAATGCAAGCNACAACAGAAGAGACAAAATAAATTCTATCTACTATAAAAATAAATAAATTGCCCAGAAGGTGTTCACTGAGAATATTGAATGCATTAAGATCTCAGCATAAGAAAAGATTGTACAATATTCCTTTCTTTACTTTATGCACAGTAAAAGAGACAAGCTTCATACCCGCCAGAGCATTACAAAGTAGGAAGCATTATGACACCGTTTTAGGTGAAGTACATCTCAATATCTCCTGTTCCATCATGGATTATCTTTTGTAAGTGTCAGGTTTAAAAGAAAAAGAACACTATTTTTATTAGATGTTTTGTATAAAGAAGAGAGGCTTCTTACATAGGAAAGTGACATTTGAATTTTGTTTTGGAAATTCAATATTTCTTCCTGGTAATAATTGTAGGGCACTCGCATTTTTGCAGATAAATAAGAGCATTCATCTGAACTCAGTTCAACCTTCCCGTAACAAAATCAGCAGCAATAAAATTTCACTACATGATCATAAATGGAAAATAGATATAATGTATTAAGATATAAATGTTAAATAAGTTAGCTTAATCTAGTGTGACACTGGAGATCTAGTGAAACACTGAAAAGCATAATTGATTTAGTTGCTTCCCACTGAAGTTCATGTCAAGAGTGTTTTGCATTCTAAAATGTATGAAGTTTCTGTTTTGCTCTGGAGTGCAAAACTCAGACTTATATGGGAAACTATGGTGTAGTGGGCAGCATTTTTAAGTGTACAGTGGCTTGCCATGACTGGCATCACTGAAATCCAAAACACTATACACTAACTAGAACTTTGTCATCTTGTGTGATTATCCAGTTCTTCTAATTAGCACTCATTTCAAAACCGCGCAGGTTGCACTTTGCATTTCACACAAGCATGGAGACAGTTGGACAAGGCAAAAAAGAAAATACAAAAGGAAAAAGAAAAAAAATGGCATCAGCTTTCCTAGCAGTCTCAGCACTAAAATTATACTTAGAGTAGTTGCAGTAATCATTTCTCCTCTGCTACCATGGGATATTACCTGATCCCTTTCTACCCTACGCACATCTTTCCCTTGAGGCCTCTAGTTTTGCTGGGTGATTGGAATTGGTAAACTGTGAACAACCATCCAAACTGGACTGGACCAAAGAGTGTAAAACCTGCTTTTAACCTCCAGTTTCTTCTGAAAGTGTAGACTTTTTGCTTATAAATGCCCATCCCAGGAGACATTAAAATACCTAAATATATCAATATGCAGTATAAGCTGGATAATGCTAAAGGCCTCTCTGCTGTCAAAGGAGTGGTAGAAAACTGCAGCCTTTACTTTGCTGTCCTAGCAGACTTTGGTGAATGTGAAATCCTGTGAAGGGAAAATCTGCTTATTCTTCACTGATTTTATAATTTTTTTTTCTTTTATTGTTGACACCTAAAGGCAGAATCCAAAATATACCAAAATTTTTTTTGGTATTGTAGGGGTTTCATTTTCTTAGGCAAAGAATAATATGGCCCTTCTACCTGAAGAAACATACATTTTTGACAGCTAATGCGGGAAATTTGTAGATATGCTCTCAGGGTTTTTACTTCCTCTTAAATATATACCACAGTTAAGGAGGAAGTCCCCACACTTTTTGCACAAAATGTGAGATTGTGTGGTTTGTGGTATGCAAGGTATCTGTGGAGATGTTAATTTCTTATCTAAGAATATTTAAGATGATCCTCTGATTTTGGGAGGGAGCCAGAAAATTGTTCTTGACATGTACTTGCCTACTATAAATAAAAGATTTGCAGGCAAACTGGGCTTCTGTGTTTGCCGCTTCATAAATTTTGCCTACCTTCAAGAAAACTCCACGAGTTAAGCATTTGCCAGTTAAATAAGAAAGAGATGATGGATTTGCAAACACTTCTCTTCCATCAGGATTTGTGATAAAATCAGAAACCATTCTCATTAAAGTATTTCTCTAACATGATGCAGCCTCCCAGGAAGACAAACCATGAGTAACGAGGAAAGATATAAAAATGTAGCTTACATTATCTTCTAAGACAAGCCATTTTTTACATCAGTGAAATTTTTGCCTCTCACCTCTAGAGCTACAGTGGAGAATATTTCTAAGCAAAAGTCTGGCCTCACATTTGGAAGAAAAAAATGAAGCAAAAAACTCAAATAAAGCACAGCTTTTTTTTTTCATTTTCCCAAGAAAGGGAAGAAAATTATCAAAGAACCCAAATGTTTGCTCCTTATTTGATTTTTTTCTCACAAATTTACCCAAACATGATTTTGTCCTCATATTCTTCACTGAAAGGATTTCATACAGCTTTACTGATTTGTAGATTGTACACAAAGTTTACTCTCTGGACCTATGACAGATTTTTTTCTATTTGAGGTGTCTTGGTTATATGGTTAATAATTTATTTCACCAGTAGAAATGAATTTAAGACTGAAAAATTATATTAATAAATCTACAAAATTGTATTTTGGATCTTTTGTTCTCTTTATGAGGGAAAAAAAAGAATTAGAGACGATCTCAAGAATCTATAGGGATTATAATTATGTGAAATACATTTGACATACTATGGTCAAGTGTGTCAGGAAAAGAGCTTTAAAAATTCTTTGAGGAACAGTTTTTATGCATTTTCTCCAGGGTATCCACACTTGCAAAACCTGGCTTTGCAGAACTTTCACCTTCTGGTGACAAAGAATCACAGAGGGTACAGGGAGAATATTTTTAATAGTTGACAACTAACTTTCCCTGTTTAGTGATAAGAGAAAGACTGATTATATTTCTTACTGCAGACTTCATAACTGAACCACAATTTAGTCCAGCATTCATTGTTTCAGGTGGAAAGACTCTGTGTGTGATATTTAGAATTTCTTCTCTTTTGAGACACCAATGATCCGCAAGTTCTTTATTAAATACGTTCAATGTGTCCGGTTGTCCAGAGGGGTTGTGGAGTCTCCATCCTTGGAAATACTCAAAACTCAACTGGAAGTGAACCTAGGCAACAAATTCTACACAACCTTTTGAGCATAGTGTTTGACAAGATGACCTTCTAAGGTCATTTCCAACTATTCTGGATCCTATGAATGCACCCCTACAAATATTTGAAGTTTGATAAGTTAGAAGCAGCTAGACTGGAAATTCTCAAAGGTGATAAAATGAGTTTGAGCACTAAAACACTCCCAGATATTCCAGATACAGTTCGGAAATTTCAGAGAATCTCATGAAAAGTCCACGGCCAAATTACCAATAGAGGGTAATTCTGTCCCAATAGACCAAATTTTCCTCAACTATATGGAATTTTATTTCCCCTCCATGAGGGAAAAAAAAAAAAAAATCCTAATTTCTCCTTCTTCAGCCCTTAAAGTGCAATTTTCAAACACTCATGCAGGGCATAAGACCCAAAATCTGATTTTAATATGTACTGGCCATGCAGAAAACAACAACAGCTGCTGTTTGAGACCTCTGGAAGTCTGAACTGGACTAGGAGCTGACTCTGAGCAGCTGGGTTGCAAAATCTTCACCTATAGTCTGTAGTAATGTATGTCCCTTTATGCTTTATGAAAACCTGACCAAGATATGCAAGTTTTCACTTGGTGTCTATGAACTCTAGCTATATCAATTTCTAAATCTATAGCTGAAAATTTCCATTAGCTGTGCTTTGCCTCAATTTTCACTGGGCAAAAAAGCAGAACAACTCCAAAACAGAAAAATTACCCCCAAAGACAACAAAACAAAATATATTTTTCTGTATCACAAGCCTGTGAGGCACGTGGCAGATTACATCTACTTTTACCTGAGGCATAGTGAAACAAATGATGCTATAGTAACTTTCATGAGAACTGATGTCTTGCTTTGGAAGCTGATAGCAAACTATTCATAAAACAGGAATTTTTTAGCACAATGTAACTTTTGTCAACTTTTCTGTATTTTTATTACTGAGTGACAAAAATGTCTTCAATATGTATTTCACATTAATGGACTTTATGTATTTTCTGTCACTGTGTGTTAGTCTAATGCAATCTAGCATAGAAAATGTATTCTTTAAAAAGAGTAAACTGTATATTTTTACAGGAAAGGAAGTAGAAAAGAATTGTATCTTCTTATATGTTTTTATAAAGTAATGTTTAAAGGGTTCTTATACCCAGGGACCAGAGGGATTAGTTGTCCAATATAGACTGTGTAGCAAATATATAACAAATGAAGTTTTCTTGGGTGTAAAGTCAAATTAGTAGGAAGTACACCTTGTTACCTCTGAAGTTTGGAGATTTACTTTTACCAAAGAAGAGGAAGCTCACGAGAGTTGCACAGCTCTGCAATCCAGGCAGGAAGAGGACTGTAAGAGCATATTACCTTTCTTACTTATAATGTATCTATGCGTCCTGGAAAACACATTTGTTCTCACTGTATGAGCTACAAAGCACATTGTCACCACAGAAAAATTGTATATTGATGTGTACATTGTTCTTGTGTATTTTTTTTTTTCTGTAGGTCTTTGCATTTTTTGCTACATATTTTTGCATCATTTTAAGGACACAGTTTTAAGACAGTATTCTTGGCTACAACCTGGGTTCTTAGGCTGCTCAGTGCTTGGCAGACCAGACTAAAACTTTTACTCTTTCCAGGTAAATTAATGTACTTTTAAATTATATTATCACCTAAATCAGGTGCTTGGAACCTTGTCCAGTCAGGTTTTGAAGTCTGTAGACTCCCCAACCTTGTAGGGCTGTCTGCTCCAGAGTTTGGTCATAAAGTACAAAATCTCTGGTTTTCTTCCCTTTAGCAAGAATTTTCCATTTTCCCATTTAATTCCACTGTCTTCTGTCCTATCACTGGATACCACTGAGAAGAAAGTCAGATTTCATGTTCTGTGCATTTTCTCATCTGGTATTTATATCACTGAACTAGATACCCCTGAGCTTTCTATTCTCTGGGTGAGCAGTCCCATCTCTTCCAGCCTCTCCTTATGTGAGAGATGCTCTAGTCCCTTCAGCATCTTTATGGAGCTTCACTGGACCAGTATCTTCATGTCTCTGTTCTGAGGAGCTCAGAACTGGACCTGTCACTCCAGGTGTGGCCTCACCAGGACTGAGCAGAGGAGAAAGTTCACCTCCTGCAAGCTGCTGACTGCATATCAGGATGTGTCCCTCCTGATGCATCCCAGGATACTGTTAACTGTCTTGCAACAGGGACACATTGCTGGCTCATATTTGAATTTCTGTCCATCCTCCTTTACAAAGCTGCTTTCCAGCTGGGTGGCCCCCACTCCATATGCTGGTGCCTGGGTTTGTTTCTCCCCAGGTGCTGAATTTAGCATTTGTCTGCCTAGTGGATGATTTAACAAGGGAACACAGACCTGTCATTTTCACAACAGCTTATGAATTACAGATAAATGAAAAGAAAATAGTTTTTTTTTTTTTTGTTTTAAGTGTGACACACATGATAATTAGTTTTTGATTGAGACAATGGTTGCAAACTTCTACATGTGTTGACACATGAACTTTTTATATGGCAAGAACTTGATTGGGCAGCTTATATTGCTGAGAAGAACTCCTATTCCCCACAGGCATAATAATAAAACCTGATTTTATCTTTAATCGTCAATAAATCAGCTATTATTTTGGAGTCACCATAATCCCACCTCTAGAAATGGCTTTAACATTTCCAAGACCTTCTGCAAAATCAAATTATGTAATGTAACTTATCCTAAAGCAGTAAAACAAAAGATAGAGGTGATGCAGGTTTTACCCACCCACTTACTACTCTTTTGTCTAGCTCACACTCCTCTTCTGACATGTAAAATTTTTATGCAAAATCGACCTATAAGATTTCAGTTTTGAGGTTCAATGTGTATCTTTGAGAAACTATTTGCTCCAAGATCCATCGTATTGGCTTATTTCTGTTCCTAGAATGTAGAACCATGACAGGGCATTGCCTAGCTAAAAATTTAACAGAAACCAGTAAATTTTATTTAGAAAACATAGAGAGACCCATACAATGTGCTGGAAGGGCTGTATTACAAAGATACTAGCACTCTGATGGCATTGAATAGTTGTCATATTAATTCCTGAAAACACTATTATCTTTACTTGGACATCAGATTCCATTGAAGGTTCAGGCATTTGACAAGGATACTTTGAATTCGATCCTTATTTTAAACATTAAAAAAAAAAAGTTTTAAAGTCTCTTGAAACTTTGGTTCAGAAACAAACTAATGTTTCCTTTGTACAAGATTACTGAACTGGTCTGCTGATTCCACTGAGCAGTGCTGGCATTGGGATGAGCTTATATGAAAGGACAATATTGGCATATAGCAAATTATAAAATAAACCACTAGTACAAAACTTTTCCTGTTTTGGGTTTTTGAAAGTAATATGTTTCTATAGAGTCTGATAAACTGGAATGGGGGAGACTTAAAAAACAAAACAAGATTATTAACATGGCTATACTTCCCAAATTACTCTAGATCTCTGGAAAAACTGAAGCAAAGCCTGTACTTGGAGTCACTGAAATCCTCATACATAAAAAATACATCCGATGTTATTCAGAGTGAGCACCAATTTAATCACATTCTGTAAGCTGGATAAATAGCAAGGAGTGTATGTCAACAAAATTTCTACATGGAATAGTGTTCTGTATGTAGGTTGGAAAGAAAGTAGACCCAAAGAAAATAAGGACTCTGTGAAGCTAACAAAGAGAGAAACTTGCCTCCTCAAAACAAATATTTTTCTTTCAAATAGAAATGATATTACAACAGAACAATCACAGAAAATTATTCCTCCTAGCCATGAATAGCTGAAACCATTTTTACCTGTCATAATATTTTTCCTTGTTGAAACCAAGCAATGCAATGGTGATAGGTTTGGAATCAAAGTATATCAGAAAGACAGTCTATTTATCTTTTAAAAAAAAGGTTGTTTTTAAAAGGGATTGTGATATAATTAGAGCAGATGTCAAAATAATGCTTTAAGCAAAATAAAGTAAGCCATTCATTCATTTTTACACAGGGCCTGCAAAATATTCTGCCTTTCCCTTTCTAATTCCTAGACAGACACATACACACTCTTCAGAAGATCAAAAGAAAAACACATAATAATTACAAGAAATTATTATTCTCAGCAGCATAAATCTTAATAAATAAAGGATTTTGACTCAGGAATGGGAATGCAAGAAACAGAAATTAGGCATCTACATGACATAAAAAAACCTCTGTACTGTATTATCCTTGCTGAAAAATAGTCTCATTGTAAATGTGAGTGGAATGATGCTTTCAAAATGGATTTAGAAAACTATTGATTTGTTTCAAGTACACTGGGACACGGATGTCCAAGATTAAATAATTTACACAAACTGTTATCCTAAGAAATGAATTGGCTTGACGTAGGAAACCAAGTACAAAAGTACAAAACCAAGTGCAAAAGCTCTTTTCTCCACCTGAGGCTTCCAAATCCTTGTGAAAAAACCTGCCTCCTCAACCTAGGCACCTGTTCACTGTTCACTCATACATCCTTCACACCTGCAAACTACTGCTTCAGTTTCAAATGCCATTGCGAGTGAGTTGGCATTACTCTATGTGAGCAGTAAACCAGATAGTGGTGGACCTGACTGTCAACAGTACAACATTAAAATTTTATTTAATTACCATTATTTGACCTTTCTATTTGAATCAACATTGTGAATGATGGAGTTTTTGTGACAAAGCACAGCTTCTATTCCTCGTCTTATTAAATCAAAGAGAAAATAGGAACAACAAACCGAAGGTTTGACTTTTATGGCCTCCTACAAGACCCAGGAACAGTATAGCTTCTTCTCTTGGCTGTTCACCTGAAACAGTAAACCAGAATATCATGATCATTGCTACTCCATATTTAACATTTGGTGACCTCACATTAGCATATGACCTTCATCAAAAAATTTGGGTTGCTGGGTTTTTTTTCAGGAGATTTTTCAAGTGGATGAGGAGTTCGTGTGAAAATACTTTATCACAGTAAAGTGATGCATAGTGGAGTACAAGTCAGCTTGTATTTATTATCTAGGTATCTAATAATATTTATTCATACTCATTTTGTATTATTTAGAGGATACAACACATAGACCAGACTACCCTTTTAAATGAATGTCACATCATTATTTACTTCTACTTTTGCTAATCATCATTACATATTCTGGCCTGTCAGTGTTCTCTTCTGCTCAGATGCAGTAACAGAAGAGCTGAAAGTCTTACATTTTACTAACACATAGAAATTACAAGTAGAAAGATCACAAATAATTTAATACACTACCCAGGCTAAGATTATTATTTATGACAAAACTTTATTTAAGCAATAAATTAAGATGCCACTTTCTCTGTAAGCCAAATCATTTGTTTATTTCACCTCAACTAAGTGCATGTAAGCTATGTTAAACATTATTTGTTTAATTATTCTGAGATGGTATGTTTTTATTAGGCAAAAAATAATTTTTGCTAACATAATGATGACGTTATTATGCTAATAAACAGAACTTGTGCCCTTCGCATCTGCATTAATTTATACTTGCTTAGGACTTTTTTCTCTTTTTTTTCTTCATTCTTTTGTAAAACTGACAGCCAAAACATCTTTCTGAAAATGTAAATGTTATGGTGCTTAAATTAATTCAACAAGATAATGTAAACTATGCTAAAGAAATTGCTGTGCTGAAAGCTGGTGGTAACTCATAACATTTTAAAGTTTTAAGTAAAGAAAAGAAAAAAAATTAATCAAGGGGATAAGGCAAGTTTCTGGTGATTCATCATTTGGCTGCCCTAGTCTCAGAGCTTTTTGAAAGGGAGGGCTCATTACAGACAAATTGTTTCAGATTAACTATTCTTTTTGAACTTCAGTGCCACTTTCAGATGCATTTACAGTGTCTGATGAAATGCAGGCCTGGTAGTAGGCTAAATGCTGCCCTGATTTTTTTCTTTCGTGTCATACTGAACCCATTTCTAGGTTGATAATCAGTTAGTATTAACAACAGCAAAGAACTGTTGTTGGTGGGGAGGAGTCAGCATGTCTGTTGCATTTTCCTGAAGTATCTCCAGTGTACAGGAGATAGCCTTGGGATATTAGCAGTAATACTTCTCTTTTCTTCCTACTAGATTGGATGGCATGACAATTGTGAGCTTTTCTCACAACTTTTCTTTAGCTTGCGTTTTCTGCATCCAAATTGCTCTAAAGGCAGTGTGACCTAAAGGCATTCTGCCTCCAGCTTTATTGTCTTTGTCATTTCTCTCTAATAGGAAGATTTTTTTGACCTGTGTTGGTCATAGCTAAGAATGATGGGATATACAGGGATAATCTTGGCTTTGCTCTGAGCCAGCTATGGCACAAGTGAAAGGCATAATTGACATTAGTTTAACTTATCTTACTTCAGTTTACCTATCTATCCAAATAAGTACCTGTATCCCTTAAAAATTTTCTTATTTAAGGTTAAAGAGCCTCCTGTTTTCAGGATCCCATCATAGACTGGCTCCATCATGACTGCCTAGTACTATAGCAGTTTGGCAGTTGTGGGACATTTTAAGCTATCTGAAAAAGGTGGACCTTGTTCTGCCCTAGGATTAACTTCTCAGCTCTTTTCTTGCCTGACAACCACAGCCCCCCTCCCACCAGACAGTAACATGCAGGAAGGAAAGACTGATGCCCTCTTGAGTCTCACTTTGACATGAATCCAAGACTCAGTAGTGGTTTGAATTCTGCCACAAAAGTTAATTTGTTTTTCTACACCTCTCAATTAAGATTTTTTAGCATGAAATTGATGAATGCTATTAAAAGCTGAAGCAAATGTTTTGGTTAATTACTGGAAGTCAGACAGAACATTATGTACTTTCCATGTACCTGGAAATAATTTTTATGGTTTCATTTGAAAAAAACTGTCTTGTCTGACAGATGAGGGGAAACAATGAATAACGTTGGGATACGGGAAAGGGTGAGTCTAAGTCCCAGATAATGCTTCAGGCAGTTGCACTGTGGTTTATGTTTGATGATCATTACTGCCAATCAACTTGAGAAAATATTAACTCCTAAACTTAAGATGACAACTAGGATAAAGAAACCAAAATTTTTCTCTGAATATTTCAAACCGTTAAAAACCCCCAAACTAATAAATCAATGTTACCAAATTTCTGTAACATCTTGCAGGATAGAATTACAATCATGTTTTGCAACATAAATTTTTGAGTACCTTAAGAGAGTAAGAAAAAAGACTTAGGTAAAAGATATTTAAGGGACCTCACAAAAAAATTGTTATTTTGATTCTTGTTTCTGTTTCCAAGATGACATATTGGTATGTGTTAGGGATCTGATTCAGAAAATTCCTTTGATGAGAGTATAATTTAAATAACACAAGTAGTGCTATTTTCCAGGTAACTACTTATGCATTAATGAGTTGTAGATATGGGTTTAGGAGTCATGGTTCATTCTCTATTTATTTCTTTTTCCTGTTTTTAATTACATATTTTAATATAACAATGACTCATCTTCCGTAACAGCTTTTGGAGGATGCAGAAAGAAAGCAATATATGGTCAAATTTGACTCTAGGAATGTCAGTGTGATGCACATTATGGAGATTGTATGAAATAAGAATCTGTTCTTCCCAAACCTGTGCTCTACTGGATCTGATGTCCATTTTCTTAAACTTCTTATGTTTCAGTGTTTCAGATCAAGAGAAGAAGAATCAATGTGCAGGATGGACTATAAAGTCTAGGTAAAGACACAACAACTATGGGCTAAATTAAGAAAGTGACTTTAGTGATCTCTAGTAGACTTAAGGTAACAGTACTGAGTTTTCAAGGAAGCAAGTTGAGACTTGATTTTTTGGAATCTAAGAAACAGAGGTGATGACCAGAGAGAGATTTAGCAAGAAGACAAGAAATAGTTTCAAGAACATAAACAGATATGTCTACTAAATAAAAGAACCTTTACTTTGGAAGGGATTAAGATGCTTGTGTAAAAGACTTACTGGCTTGTATAAATGGCAATTAGGTTAGTAGCCATAATATGATATAATCCAGTGGGCATGATTTCCTATGTCCTCTTCTATAAAAAAAAAAAGAATTTACATTTAATTGATGACTTTCATGTAGAAAGTATTTTCAGTAATCCTCAGACAAATTATTTCATTGGTTTCAGTTTAATTCAAAATCAAGATCTAGAGGAGCGATGCAATTGTTTTTAGAGAAAGTAATAAAGTCTCAATTCTATACTAATTTGGTAAAATTAGTGAATATACACTTTAAAAACTGTTTAGATATTTTGTAAGAGAGCATTATAAAAAGAAACCCATGCAGACTTAATTTCTACACTACTTGATTGCTTTTCCTATATATATTTAGCAGCCTTATAATTTCTTTCAGCACTAGTTATTTGTATTTGGTGAAGATGGAAAGAAGTTATAGAAATCTGGTGTTTGCTTGGTTGGTTTGGTAGTTTTTTTGGGTTGGGTTTTTTTTGTTTAGGTTTTGGGGGTTTTTGTTTGTTTTTATTTTTGTTTTGTTTCTTTGGGTCTTTTTCTTTTTAATTTTGTTTGGGTTTTTTTTTGTTTTGTTTGGGTTTTTAAATTTGTTTTATTTTTATGATGTTCTCTGCCGTTGAAGGGCCAGTGTACTAGTCCCAAAGTACTTGTCTGTGCATGTGTATAAGGTTTTCTTTCATCTAGGTCCTCACATTAAATTCCTGCCTTAGTCCTGGTGGGAGAACTTGGCTTGAGTCTTGGGGTCAGCATGGTATAACCTGGTCTCCAAAATTTTATACTGGGTCTGGAAAACCTGATTCTTACAGAAGTGTAAGGTCACACTGTTTGCATCTCTTCATCCCAATGGCATGACAGCCACCAAATTATTTCTGCTATCAACTTTGACTTTCTCCTGTCTGTCTTGATGCTTATAATCCTTTCTCATGAATAAAACTCCTTGACATGTCCCACTGTCATGTCTGGGTAATTCAAAGACAACATCTTATTACTGCTTCCAACTGGAGGATCGTGTCTTCTGTCTCCAGAGGTGGAATTTTTTATTATAATAATTAATTTCCAATATAGCATTTGCTGGTCATCAGTCTGTGACTAACTAACTTTAATAACATATTTTGTTGAAATTATCCCTCTCTTGGCTGCCCAAAACATAGCAGCAACCTAAGTCAGATGGCTTTTCCTTGCATGCAAAGCACTGACAAAGCCACGATAATTTGAGATCTTTCACTGCACAACTCAGCCTTTCAAAGTGATCTGTATTTTCAATCCATCTCTACTGAAATGTTGTCTTCCTCTTTATGTATACATGTCCTAATTTTTCCATCTCACTGTCAACTCTCTGCAATCCCCGACATCCACATATGCAGACCCACCAGTAGTTGTGTAGCTGTTAACAGTAGATTTCTCTGTCTTACACTATGAAGGGGATGGTTAGACAATATGATTGCTACTGAGAGCAATAACTTAATCGGTGGCAGTTTTACTGCAAAAACTCTGCTTCATTTTGTTCTGAATTCTGTCTTTTATATCCAAAAGCATTGCCTCACAGGCAATGGCCCAAATACTGTATGATGTGCATGGAGTAATCCTGCAAACAGCATGTTGAACAGAAACTAGCAGACAAATTAATTCAGTGCAATACTGCAAGGGAATAAAACCAGATGAGTTATTTGACAGCTGTGTTGCTTAAAAAGCTGCATAAGTAACATAATCCTTTTAACCCACTGACAGACAGTAAAACACTTGTGTTTTTGCTGGCTGATCAGTAACTGAGCACAACCTCATGCTGTAATTTGCAATGACACAGCTGCAATGGACAAGCCACTATAAAGCTTTTTGGTCAGGATATTGACAAAGAAATGGTGCTGAAATTTTGATACAGCTTTGTACGTTTCCTACAAAAGCATTACCATTATATCTTATTGACAGTGGCGACTGTAGTGCTATAACTTTTCAAGTCAGAAAATCCTTTCTGAACTGACTTCATTAGGTGAGGTTTGGTTTAAGTTCATTTGTTTAGTTCTGACATTTCAGTTAGGAAGCTCTCACCTGATCTCTTCTCTAACTTGGAGAATGCTTCCATGAGCACTTCAAATCATGTCATAACAACTAGCATTAAATAAGACTAAATTCAGAGCCTTAAATTTAATTAGAAAATCCAACAGTTTCAGCTTTGCAATTTTGGTAACAAGGACCATGAACCACCACAACTCTGCCTAAAATGAATGGCAATTTAATATTTCTGAGACATGGGGTTTAACTGCATATGATATTTGGATTGTAGTTTCTCAGCTTCTCTTTTAATTTTTACTCTCACTGCACCACAAATTGCCACACCTGCTATACTTAGATGCGGAAATATTATTTGTAACAATGTCCAAGCTCGAAAACAAATTTCCTGGTGGGAACAGTGCTTATTGTTTGGCTGACAAATTTAGCTGAATTTATTGTGGATGCGTGGTAAACTACTCCAGACAGAATTTTTGTGGATGGGCTTGTATCTCAAAAAATGCACTCCTACTTGTAAAACAGATTAAGACAGATGTTTTAATTTCTGTTTCCCCTCTTCAGCTGACACAAACTTTAATAGGATTATGTGCAAAATGGAAACAGTTTTTTTGTCAGAAGAAATAAGGGTTCTTTCAGGTGGAGAAAAAGGCTTGGGCAGCTCCTTGGCCTGCACAGTTTGCCACAGTTTCCACACTGCACTGCAAGCTTCTATTTGTAAGCATACTCATCCTGTGTGCATTATGGAAATTCCTGATGAAAAGAATTTTCTCTATATTTGAAAGCTAGTAAATCCCTTCTAAATAAAACTTAAATTCAGCTGTGAGAAAGTGACTTGTTTTTGAACAACAAATTTATCCGTGTCCATAGTTCAGAGCTGTACAGAAATATTTCCTTTGTCATGTTTGTTTTTGTAAAGACTACTGAAAAACAGCTTCAGTCACTTTTTTTTCAGTGTTGTTTGGTCCCAGATGAACACAAAATATTTCACACTTCAGTCACCAATAATATTCGTAAATTTTTACAGCAAAAGGACTCATAAAAACTAGTATTTCCACATCCATATCTATCACATCTCTAACATGAACTATTTTACCCTTGGGGAAATGTAGCTAATACAAATATATCCTTTTTTCATTTTTCTGTATTTTANAGTCTGGTCTATTTACCTAAATGAATATCTTTAAAGTCTTTGCTGGTCCTGAGTTATTTCCTTGTATCCCATACTAGTGTTGTACTTCATCATATATGTGTATATAAATATACAACTCTGCTTCTCTAGGGAATCACATGAGGGCAAAAAATCCCACAATTCTTATACATGTAGGATTTAATTTGTGAACAAGGCACTGGTAATCAAGAAGCTCTTCTTTATTTATTTGTGTGCTCTGTTATTTACAGTGAAGGGATTTGAAGACTTTTGTATGGAGAAAGACCCACAGTCTCTGCACATCTCTGTAATTCCTGCATAAACTGCAGGGGTTCTTGGTGATTTGTATTTTTCCCTAGATGCATCCTTTGGCCAGAAAAGCAAATGTGGTTAAACACAGACGATGAAGCAAAAATCTATATCTGAAGTAAGAACTAGCAGCCACTGATTAGGCCACAGCAGAAGTTATGGTTTAAAATACATTGATAAAGAAACAACACCTTGACAAGCAAAAATGCCAGATCCCTGTTCTCGTTGCTAGGAACCACAATAAATATTGGTGTCATCAGGGAATGACTCTCTTCTCTTTTACTGTCTACATCTTGCTGCAGCCTGGTGTATTCAACCAAGCCCCCAAAATGCTGAGGGGAAGCACAAAGGAAGACAGCTACCCCTCCCGATGACTGAAGGAGGAAGACAGAAACGTGACCTAGGCAACTGACAATGGTATGCCCAAAATTCATGCTGAGAATGGCAAATATGGGCCCTGCTTTTCTTCCTTGACCACTTTAATAGACACAGCAAGTATTTATCAGCAAAAACAATAGACCAAGAAAGGGGAATCTGCTCCCCAGGCCTCTGTCTGAGTACTTCTGGCCTTCCCCTAGTAGAATTGTTCTCTGCAGTTTCCCTCTTTGCTCCTCATTTTCCCTCCATTCAGTGGTTCACAGGCTCTCAGTACACCATGTGTCTCCAGTGTCATAAGTTATTCTTCTTTCTTCCCTTTGATCACAGGTCCTTCCTACAAAATACCTTTCCTTTGTTAGACTCTTTCTTCCTTTTAGGGATAAAGCTTTGCACTGGGGCCTATGCATTTCATGGGAGGCAGTGATTTTTACACCAAGAGGGATCAAATGCAGTTTAATTTTATTTTTTCAATTTTTTTGACAGAGGGTGTGTCTACACTGTCTTTTGCAGGCACGTGTTCACTCACAGTTCTCATGTGCATGAGTATTTGCAATTCTATGGTGCAAAGTCTCAGTTAAAGTAACTCACAGACTTAGCTGGGATCGATTGTCAACTTAGCAGTAGTTAAATGGACTAGTGTTGACTCAGTGCAGACAAAGAGAGGCAGGATATTCGTCTCTGCCTCATACTTCAAGTTATCAGATTTGAAAATATTTAGTTTGTTTTGAAGGAATGCTATCTCAATTATAAGATTGAGAATACTTTGTAGAAGAAAATCTTGATTGAATAGAAAAGTATTGAGCGATGTAGGAACCCAAGAAGATGCTTATGAGCTTGCATAGCTCTTTCAGGGCTTGAAAGCTGTCCAGCAAGCAAGACAGAAGAAATTTGCTTACATGTTTGAGAGTATCCTGGACAAAATGTCCAACACACAGCTGGATAAACACATCATGTGACAGGTGAGCAGCTGACTCAGGATCAGGCACAAAGGGTCACAGTGAATCGGGGGACATCAGACTGGTGACCTGTCCCTGGTGGGGTTCCACAGGGCTCCATCCTCAGCCCTGTGCTCTTCAACATCTTCTTAAATGACCTGGACACAGAACTGGAATGGATACTAAGCAAGTTCACAGATGATACAAAATTGGGAGGAGCTGTTGACCCCCTCAAGGGCAGGAAGGTCAACCTCAACCCACTAGAGGGCTGGGCAAACACCAACCCTATAAAGTTGAACAAGGAAAAGTGCTGGATTCTGCACCAGGGACAGGGAAACCCTGAATACAGACTGGGGAATGAGATGATGGAGAGCAGTGACAGAGAAAGGGACCTGGGGGTCCTGGTCAGTGGCAAGTTGAACACGAGCCAGCAGTGCCCTGGCAGCCAGGAGGGCCACCCATGTCCTGGGGGGCATCAGGCACAGCATCACCAGCTGGGCAAGGGAGGGGATTGTCCTGCCCTGCTCTGCACTGGGGTGGCCTCACCTCCAGTGCTGGGGGCAGTTTTG
>VWZQ01005474.1:0-12081 GCA_013397015.1 Myiagra hebetior | reverse complement strand
ATAAGAAAGACATGGAGCTGTTAGAGAGCGTAGTGGAGGGAGGGTGAAGTAGGTGGAGAATAGCCTTGAGGGGAAGCCGTGTGAGGAGTGGCTGAGGTCACTTGGTCTGTCCAGCCTGGAGGAGACTGAGGGGAGACCTCATTGCAGTTGCAACTTCCTTGTGAGGAGAAGAGGAGGGGCAGGTACTGATCTCTTCTCGGTGGTCACCAGTGACAGGACCGAAACAAGCAGCATGAAGTTGTGTCAGGGGGAGGTTGGATATCAGGAAAAGATTCTTTACCCAGAGGGTGGCTGGGGACTGGAACAGGCTCCCCAGGGAAGTGGTCACAGCACCAAGCCTGACAGAGCTCAAAGTGTTTGGCCAATAGGCAAACTCTCAGGCACACAGAGTGATTCTTTGGGCTGCCCTGTGCAGAGCCAGGAACTGGACTTGATGATCCTTGTCGGTTCTCAGAACCACCCATCTGGAAGTTCTGGTATGGAGCGGCACCACATGCGAGACAACTGCATTTCCCAAACTTTCTCAAGTATTTTCTTTTTCCCTGTCATGTAAGACTTGATGAACCACAAACTAGAACATCCTGAGTGAACTCTGTGTTTGTGATGCCTTGCTAAAAAAGCAAAAAAGGTCTTTAGTCTTGAACTTGCAGAAAAATGAAATAAAAGTCTGAGAAAGAGATATTCTTACTTGCAAATATGTTGAGATGAGACCTAAAGCTTACCCTATCTTTGGCATTAGTAAATGAGTTATCCTAATGTGTCCTTAAGTATATTGTACTTTAGACTGTAGTTAAGCTGTTAGGGGATGTGCTGAATATCATGCACCATAATTCTGGTTTGTATGGTCCCAGTAGCAATTGCCGAGCATTGCGTGTAGCATTCCCTTTCCACCTTCCTTTTCCCTTTATCTCCAGAGCTCTTCCTCCACCAGGAAGGAAGCAGTTGTCTGCTGCCAGCAGAGCAACAGTGAAATGTCCCTACTGATCATTGCTCCTCGAGGCGGGGAGCATTCATATTTCTTGGTGCTCAGATCTTTCACTCTCCATGGCCAACCCACAGGAGTAAGTGGCTCCAAAACCAGCAATGTGGAGAATTCATTTTTTTTTTCCCCTGGAATTATTTCAAAGATTGATTGATTCATTAAGAACAAGGAGGCTCTCTGAGGGCTGAAAAAAAAGGGATGCAACCAGAGTTCACAAATACATTTCCCTATGATCATCTCTTTTCAAGCATTCCTCATTGTTTGTTGTAGGGTGTGCTGACCATATGTCTTGCTACCCACTTGATTCCTTATGTTTGACAGTGACGAAACTACTGTCTCAAAAGTGTCTGTTTTGAAACTGCTTGGGACCTGCCACATCCATTTCCTTTCTATCTGAAAATTATCATTGTTATTTCCTTGTGTATTATTTAATTTGCTTTTAAAGAATAGAGAACCTTGCCTAGAATGCCTGTGACAGATGCTTGCCCTCTGATACATGTTAATTTTAACATCCTGCAATCTTGTTCCTGTATGTAAAATATGTACTTGAACTCAGCATCATGTTTTTGCTCCTGAGGGGAATCTTATTGATTGTGAAGAAACTAAATCAAACAAGCTTTGGAGAATCAGATGGAATGCTTCACAAGGTGTGATTTTGAGGGCAGTTTTGGCAGTCCTTATGGCAGTCACTGAAACAGAAAATATGCTGGCTTGACTTATGGAATGTTAGTCACTCTAAGTAGGTTTAACACCTAGAATTTTTGAGTTTGGTTGGTTGTTTTTTCTTTTTACTTTATGTGAAAGCTAACTGTGGGAAGAGGTGGAATAAATTTGAGTTACAAGCTGTAAAACCTGCCTGCAGATGTAGATGGCAGAACAAAGGAGCACATGGCAGCACACAGAGCCTTGTCTCCACCGGACCCTGGCAGGAGGAGGTGTCACACAGCAGACCCCTACGGAGAGGAGCCTGCCAGGAGCTGACGGATAAATGAACAGCGAGTGACCACCCCATAGAAGGACATTGAGAAAGTGTTTCTGATGTGGCAACATGGGATAGGCCAGGTAGTGAGAATTAACATGTGAGGAAATACTGTACCTTGGAAAAGCGTATAAAACCAGCTCATTCCTTTGAATAAACGATTCAGAATCCCTGCTGGTCTGGGTCCGTGCCTCAATCTCTGACACTAACTTCTGTTTTGTTGTTGCTTCTCTGTTCACTGTGGCTAACTGATGAAGTAAATGGGTTTCATCTTGTGAATTCCAAGCTGTGGAACCTAAAACTGTTGGTATGACAGATTGTTAACTATTTGTGATCCAGAGACAAAAATATTGGTCTTAATCACCATTAAGACTAGAAGTTTTACTTTTTTTTCCTTCCTTATTTTGACTTTTTTTACATTTTAATGGAACGTAACTTGAGACCTAGGTGGAAAATGTTATAACAACTAGATATTGTTTTCAATCCAAATTCAGCTGTGCATCTATTTAACTTGTAAGATAAACTTCATTTTTATCCTACAATTCTATTTTTCTGTACATCAAAAGATTTATAGTCTTAAAACAAATGATCCCTTTGATGTGATTCCCTGATACATGCAGTTTAGAATAGCACAATTGACCAAGCTGAACTGTCTTCTGATACAGCTTCACTAAAATGTATTGCAATTGTACCAATTTATCCCAAAAAGACTTCTTGCACAAAATACTAATTCGCTGTATTTCTCAGGAGACAGTGCATGAGCATTTTATGGGGATTGAGAACTGGATTTGAAAGATTATGATCAGGGTATAATTGTAGGGATTCTGTGCACTGGATAATGCAGTCAATTGCTTACTTCTGGTTTCAATTAACAATCTTCTAGGGACCATCAGATAGAACCTCTACTGGTGTGGATCAGCATAGCTGCACTGAAGAGAGGAGGGAAATACCATTCATTTACACAAGCTTATTTTCTCACTTGGGACAAACTACATGATAATGAAACCCACAGGACATAATAAATGGGGAAGACATATGAACGTCAATAAGGATAAAGAAATAATAAGACAACCTAATGGACATAAGATATCTGAATTGAAGATTAAATGGGATTCTAGGCTGAAAAATACAAACAAATCTATCTTGGGGGAGAAAAAGTAATGCTGATACTCTACTCCAGCACAGAAAGAAAAACCTAGAAAGTGGTAATTGTGTAATTTGGACGAAGTACTCACATCAGAATCTGACTCTCAGTGCTCATTGACTTTCAATAGGGTTGGGATGCTCTCTCCACTCTGTACATTCAAAAATCAACTCATCATCTGGCAGAAATTTATGGTGCTATATTTAGGTTTATTTTGTTTGTTTCTTTAAAACATCTACTAGAATATGGGGATGTAAAATAGGATTTTCCTTTAGGAGAAGAAAAAATGAGTTCAGGTCTCTCCAAAGAATCGGTATGTGTATCCAGAATACTGCTTGTGTTTCTAGAGAAATACTCTTATTTTAAACAAACCAACTTACTAAGGAATTGATGATACCTATACCAGAAGAGGGAAGACAGTTACTTTCCAAATGTATGTTTTGCGTTTTTTGTTACGGCAGAACAATGAGATAATCTGGGCAAGGTGTGCTATGCATTTTTAATGTTATGTCTCATTGTGTACAGAATAATGGTCCAGTGTAAATTGCAGGAAACTATGGTTAAGGACAGTATAACCTCAAACGTACATGCTACTAGACATACGTCAAATAATAGGACTGGGGAAGGGGAGGACTGGGCAGGTTTACATTATCTTTTCAATGTCAGCTTTTAAAACAAGTACCCAGATGCAAAGCCTTAGCTTCTTAACTTGAAAAAAGCTTTTACAAAGCAGAGAGACTCTTCTGGTTGCTAAGGTTCCTTTTTTTTCCAGAAAGTGACTCCAAATGGATGTGAAAATGAATTACTAGAGAAACTATTTAGCACTGTATGTCTTAAGAAATAATAAATCTGAAGAAATATCTAGTTCTGGTAGTCATCTTGTTCAGCCACCCCATGTGTCTCCAAAAATTTAAGAGATAGTATTTTTTCCAGTTTATACCATGGACTCAATATAGGATTGCAGATACTCATTTCTATTTCTCTATGCATTTGTGTTTCCAACTCTAAAGTAAAGATGATATTATGTACCAGATGATGAATATCTTTCCCCTCTCCATTTTTAAAATTTACTTTCACATTCAAATACTTCTTTCAGTTATTTCAAAATAACCTACCCAAGAAACTATTTTATTACAGAAACATATCACCTGGGAAGAGTATGGAGAATGATAAGAAATACATGGAGGGGGATTAAACAGGGGTTCTCTGTTACTTGCTGAGATATTAACATATATTTTTTTTTTTCCTGTATAATGCAGAAAATTCTTCTGTAAAGCTAGGAGAAGGCTTTCTATTTGAAAATGTTTTTTCCCTTTCTGACTCTTTCAATATGCATATATTTCTCATGGTACTTTCTGCACGCTGCTTTCAAAATTTCCGTATATGGTTTATAAAAGCAACCATGAATCCCTTACCCACTTTAAAGCTTTTATTTCAGTGGCTTCCTAATTTCTTACACCTAAACTATGACTGCCTCCCTTCCAAGCCACCCTCATAGCCATCTGTCTCTGTGCATACGCCTGCATTTTTATGGTTATAACTACCCCACTGTTCTGCAAATAGCTTGCAAATGTTTGCCCTAAGTAATCTACTCCACAACAGATAGCAATTTTTAGCTCCTCCTCAGTGAGGCTGGTCTGTGTAACTTGTTCAGAGAGACCCTTCAACACTAGATCAGTTCTTTGGCAGGAAGAAGGGGAACAAAGCATGTTTCTAATGTTTCATAAACTACAACTGTCCACTGGTAAAAATCAATCATTGGATGGCTGGCAGTGATAATAAACCTATGGATAGAGGTAAAAGGAAGTGGGTTTGCTTACTTGATTCTCAGTGTGGATAACCTGACTGAAACTCAAAGTCTTGTGTACCTCAGTCAAGTTAGAAAGAAATGTTACATCCTTTGTGGGGACCTTGCTGTCTTTCTGTATCACCCAGACAACTACAGGCTCTCAGTCAGAAACTCCACATAATTTGCTTTCCTTTGCTCTGTAACAAATGCCTGGTGGAATTCTACAGAAGGAACTGTCAGGACCCTGGCCATTGAGGATAGGAGAGGTCAGATTTTAGAGAAAGTGGAATGATTGACTTTTCTGAGTTCATATGTGCTGAGGTCAGCCTAAAGAGATTTAGGAAGGAAAATGCTGGTTTGTTCTTTATTCAGGTGTCTACTTTTGAAGTCTGTTTAGCTAGCTGAAAATAGGATGAAAGATTTCCATAGAAAAGAGCTTACCCTGAAGATGGGTTAGTCCAGACTCAAGACAAAAGGTTCTTACATGATGTTGGGACATGACCTCTTAGACTGATGAACCTTGTATGCCGTTCCAAGCACCCAGAAATACATGGGAGAAGCAGGAGGATGATTCCAGTGTGGGGCACCATGGGTTGTCATGGAGCTGTGAGTCTTGCTACACAGCCAGCAACAAAAATGGCTTAAAAAGACTCAGAAAACAAAGTTGTCATAGTTGTCATAATTGGTATTATTTTCCCCTAGAGTGAATATTCTTTTGTAAAAAAATGTAGATTATTTCATCTGTCAGCTGTTCAGAGCCTCAAGAAACTTCACCTGAGTACCAAGACATCTTGATTCTGACCTTAGTTCAGCTATTTCTTAGCAGAAATGTCATTCAGCTTCTTTTTGCTCAGCTGTTACCTGGAAATTTCTTGTGTTTGGATTGGATCTACTATCCAAATCAGAGCTGGTGTTGCCACAAAGCCCTGAACTTTGGTGTCATCCCAGGCTGGAACAAGCTATGTATTTGAAAATTAATATAAAAATCAATGCATTGAGGACAATAATCTCAGCAATCACTATTGTCCATTGTGTAACAGCTGTGAGTGGCACAAGCTGAGTGGATATGTGGCAAGATGAACTTGCACAGATTTTGACACCATCCCCAGAGGTTTAGCATTTCACAGAGTACAACCTGAGCCTATTAACTCTTTATGGACAAATCTGTGCTTGTCCAAGTAATTTTTCTCCTTCCTAGTCCTTGCATTGAAGTTTTCCTTTTGTCTTCAGTTCATAACAGACTCAAACTTAGAATACATGGAGTGTAATGCTGGGTGGTACATTGGGGTATTCTTGGGGGAGTATGAATATCCTTTTTCTTTAGACTAAATTATTTCACTCTATGAACAGTCAAGCCAAACCCCATAAATTAAATCTTCTTTAAGCTGTATCACAATACTGTTCATTGCCTCTGTATGATTTTTGCCTTGTCTGGACTGTAAAACATGTCTTAAATACATAAATTCAACTATTGTACATACAGTGCTACTATTGCTCCTCCCTAAAATTTCTGGACAGTGTTTGGAGCTATAGAGGCACTGATAATGCTTACACAGCAATCCAGGTACTTATTTTATTTCAGTAGTCTGGAGGATATCCTTTGCTTTTTGATTGAGTATAGCAACTGTCTTTTGTTGGAAATGGCAAAATATCAGAGATAAAAAGGCTCTGGGCATTTGAGAGATTTTTCAGTTTAAAATGGAGAAGACTAGTGCTGACTGAATTGAGAGAGTAAAGAGGAATGCTTCAGTCTGTGTCTTTCAGCTGCAGGGCCATATTTCAACTACCTCACACATATTTTGCCCACTCTGCTTCCGTTTTAAATCTGCCTATCTGTACAGTGTTTTAACAAAAAACAAGACATGTCCTTCTCCTTATAAGCTTGATCTGGCAAGGGTGTTTCTTAAGGCACCAGTGTAGCTATGAAGCCATTGCTGATAACTGATTGTTTGCAATAATCCCGTACAATTTTGCCACACTGTGGTGTGTGGGTAGGTAATACCATATTAAAATGGTCTTTATCTCTTTGTTTCAGCTGTTTTCTTCAATTCCATTAAACCTGTTTGTGATTCTAGTTCTGTACACCCAGAAAAGCATATATTTGTGTCTGCTGCCTCAATACTCCTATATGTAATGAGTTAATAGATGTGTGATCTAGTCACCTCCATCTGGTATGAGGTCACTTCAATGTGAGATCATTGGTTTTTTCAGATACTTTCCTTTCCGTCCTTCTACACTGATACTACAGATACCAGGGTGCACCCTTCTACTGTACCACTTACTTCTAGCGGTAGAGGAAGAAAATGCTGTTAAAAGTATCTATGTAACCAGCCCACATGTAATTTAGTTATAGCTATCTTATATGCTGAATGAATGCTTCTGCTGCAGCTAGAGGAACTTTAGCATTCACAATTGGTTCAAAACTATGTATTCATGAGGTAAATAAGATAGTTAGGTGCCTGTGTGGATTTAGCTTTTAAGGACAAATGTAATTCACCCACAAACTTCTTCATCCATCCCCTTTCCACTATTCAAGACTTCAAACTAAGCATCAGAATAATTGAAGATTTTTCAATGCAGATGTGTCCCTGAAATGAGTAGGAACACTTGTGAGGATAATCCTATAAAAGGTAAGTTTTCAAAGATTAAGAAATGAATGGAATTCTCTGTGCTCTTTTCCTCCCTCATGGTTTATGGAAGGTTGTCCAAGTTTCCCACTGCAAAAGAATACTTTCTCTTGCAATTTTTGGGTTTAGTCCCATATAAATTCATTCAGTGCTCAACCTTTCTACAGCATAAAATTCTGTTGATATAAACAGAATTAGTCACATTAAATATGTGCTCAAACAATTCTAGGCAGCAGCTCTAAGATAATACACAAAAATGTGTCTTATCTAACTTGTCCTGTTCCTATGAAATTATTTTTTTATTTATCAAAGGAATCAACAACTCTGAAACATTTAAAAGGATTTTCAAATCCTCTCATGAATGTATTTGTAAAGAAAAAGTAAAATTAGTAGCTATCTTGGAAATAATAAAAATATAAACAGCATGTTCTTTTTTTTAAGGTTGGAAAAATGAAGCACAAAAGTTGCCGGAATTCCCTAAGGGCTAGAATTACAAAGGTTCATTTCCTGAGTCAAAGATCCCTGGAACCCACAGATGCCTGCCCAGCCTCAGGTTGCATGCCCTAAAATCTGTCTTCTCCACATTCATACCTTTACACCTGTCACCTTTCCTTTCAGTGTTCTGTTGCTTTGTGCTGAATATAATGATGATTTCACATCCAGAGAACTTTCCAAGAGGTAAAATGCCTACCAGCACCCATCTCTGTTCAGGTTTCAATAAATATTCCCTTCAGAAACTGCTATAGCTTCTCTCTGAGGAGTGAATCAAATTCTCCTTCTCCTTCAATTTTACTAGAACTACATAAAAAGGAACACATTGAAAAAATTTTAACAATCTGAGCCTATTTCAGAATGCGTGTTCACATTTCAGGTTCTGGCAATTGAAAATGAATCTTTGAACAGAAGTTCATCTGCTAATTTTCTATCTCTGTGAAAATGTGGCATTTATAATTTGTGAAGTATTAGCATTTCTTTTGCTTAAAAGCTCTGTTGTTGTTTGTTTTGTTTTTCTTCTTCTTTGAAGAAACCCTTGGATTTTTATTTTTCTTGATTTGTGCAACCTATCTTTCATACCTGTAAATGTTAACTTCTTTTGTCCTGGAGAATCCTTTTCATTGAAGGGATGTTCCCATGAAAATAGAAATACGATGTAATTTCCGGAACTTCTAAACAATCATCCAAACATTTTCCTTATTCATAAACAACTACAGGATTGTTGGAACTTTCTTAACAAAACTAATAGTGGGTGTGAAAGAATAATTGAGATTTTTCAGTAGTATATTCCATGCTGCTAAGCAAAATAAAGTGTCTCTATTTAGGCCAAATGAAAAAAACCAATATTCTTAATTTCCAAAATAAATGTTTTGAGATTACTCTCACAGGATAGAAGGCATGGTTGCTGTAGAAGTAGACCCCTTGGGATGTGTTTTGCTTCTGATTGTGACTGGTATCTGGTGTAGCAGTCACCCATGTGTTCTTCTATAGGAGTCTATTGACCTCTTTTCTTAGCATGGAAGTCCTGTTGCTGCTTATGCACTGTCTTCATCTTGCCTTATCAGTGCTATAGGTTAGTGATAGTGACTTGTGTAGCAAGTGTGTGGATATTTTTGAGGCACTCCTTTTACTTAGCCATAGCCTAATTGATGTCCGGCTGTGGTTCCTTGCTAAAACACAGTGAAAGCCCCTTCTTAATGATTTTAATTATTTCCATGGTATTCTGGGTGCCAGATGCTTATTTATCTTGCTTTTCAGTGAAATTAACACAGAATAATTTATCTATGCACAAACAGGCAGACAATATATGATCTTAAAACTCATACTTGCATGCTTTCTTCTTGACTTTTGTAGGGATCTGTGGCTGGAGAATTATGAGAGCTATATTAAGGAATAATTTAATTACTTTTTCCTTTTTTAAAATATGTAATCTTGGTAAACTCTACAGAGAAACACAACAGTTGTGTTCATTATAAACTAAGCTAGAGGCCTTGTGAAAAGTTGTAAAGAATTCTTAGGATGTGCTCCAAAGCTAAACAAATTCACTGAACAGATTCCAATTTGCCTCAGTGGAAGTTGGTCAGGGCATTCACAGAAAGGCGTATTTCTTTGAGTACTTGAATAAAAATAAAGGTGTCAAGAAGCTCAAATTATCAAAACCTAGAGCTGCAGTTCTTAAAAGTGGATGGTACACTGACACTGTGAGACACTGAGGATGAAAGAGACATTTTAATGGATGACAGATTTGTCTTACAACACACTTTGCATAGCTTAAGCATCATTTGTACTAAAATCACAGTTGATTTTGATCAGAAAAACTAACACCTGTCTCAAAACTCTAAGAGTAGCCACTCAGAAATGGGTTATCAAATGTCTGTGGGCAGGTAATGAAATAAGGTACTTAATTTTATGCCAGCACTTTAAAAATAAACAAACCCAAACTAAACCCAATTGATTAAAAAAAAAAAAATTAAAATAGACCAGTGACTCAGGACTTTAACTTGATATAGATTACATGTGCATACATAGTTGTTTAGGTTTTTTGAATTAATTTTTAAAATTTTTTTTCTTTTTTAGTATTTTTGATTCTTTGTTTCTATTCTATACTGTTGTTTAGAGAATCTATTTTGTGTGATTCATAGATGATTGAAGCTAATGCAAAGATCCCCATACACTCATCTATATTTGGGCCAAGTTTCTGGTTTTCTAGGTAAGCATTCATGTCCAAGAAGCGTGGCTGCTTTCACACCTGACATAAGTAACCTAATAAATATACAAAGTTCTGGCATATTTTGCCTTCAGGAAAAGGGTCAATGAGGAGCAGAAGATTGAATATAACTTAATGTCAGTCTCAGCTGGAATAATTAGTGTTCAGCATCTGCAGCTCTGTATTTGCTCAGGATTTCTTTGGTTAAATGATGATGTACTTTTCATACTGCTCAGCTCAATCAGAAGTCCAGATGAAAAAGCAACATTATGTGAATTTTTAATGCACTGTGAAGACTTTATGTCTACTACCAGCATGAATAAGTGTCTTCATAATCGGTTTTACCCTTTGGCAATTGACAAACAGTGTGTTGATACAGATGGCAGGACTGTACTGCTTGTGTGATGTAAATGTGTTTGTTCGTACAGACCCTGGGACTGTTGGTTCTCTGTTCCTTGTTTGCATCAGTCTTGTCTTTTTAGAAATCTATGAAAACCAAGATGCAAACTCAAATAGAACCCTGTCTTTTGAGATAATAGAGACAATTCACATATGAACTGACAATTAGTGAAAGTTTTCATATCTGTCAACTTGTCCCATGAAAACAGTCTTGCTTGCCCACCAAACTTACAGCAAACGTACAGTAGGCTTGTTGTGTCTGAACAGATCAGTCCCAATGACACACAGCCAAAGTGAGCTGTGATGTTATATACACCCACACTTCCCATAAAATCTGATTTTGAGGCAGCTTGCTCAGTGGTGAGGCTTTGTGGGCAATGGTTATAAACAGGTTGATTGTTCATGAAAGAGAGAGATCTGGGTAACACAAAGTTTTTTCTATGTAATTTCTCGTGCTGTGAAATGCATTTCTTCTAACAAATGTAATAAAACAAATTTGGTCCTCTGAAGAGTGGGCCAAAAAGTGACAGAATATTATCTAGTCTATAACTGTAACTATTCCTGGTGCTACTGAGGTAAGAACACCTTTTGAGGAAGACATAGGTTGAGACCTTTCTCATGAATACAGAAGCAGATAACAGGATGTTACAGTGGATCCAACCAGTTTTAACGGGTAGGAATCTGAACTGGAAATCAGTCATCAGTGATTTTGGAACTGCTGCATTGGATATAACCTGAGGTCAATCTCTTGAAGGAGATACCTGTAGGAAAGCATTGCAAACAGATAAATTTGTTACATTTTTGTGATTTTTTTTTTAGGCCTCAATAGCTTACTGTGGCTGCAAATTTGATATTCTAATGATACTGTTTTGAAAGAATTTCTTATTGGCTCTGCGTTTTAACTGAAATGAATGTAGTTTCTTGTCCTGAGACTGAAACAGCACTGAAGTGTTTTTTTTGATATGGCCTGGAGGTTCTCACTGTGTGTAAGTACTTATAGTCTTTGTTTTGGCCACCACTGGGACTAAGGCAAAACCTACACTTATTCTTAAAATATGGACATGAGCTCCAATTTTTGCCAAGTCACGCTTTGATGTGATTTGTGCTATCCTTCTGTAGCCTACAAAATACGTTTGAGTCATGAGACAATGAAAGTAGTTCCACAGAATCACAGAATTCAGTAGGTTGGAAAAGACCTTTGAGACCCCTCAAGTCTGACCTGTGAATGAACACCACCTTTTCAACAAGTCCATGGCACTGAGAGCCACATCCAGTCTTTTCTTAAACCCCTCTATGACGGTGACTCCACCCCCTCCCTGGGCGGCCCATTCCGATGCCGAACCACTCTTTCTGTGAAGAATTTTTTCCCAATCTCCAGCCTAAACCTTCCCTGGTGCAGTTCAAGACTGTGTCCCCCTGTAGGGGGAGAAGAAACTGACCCCCCACCTGGCTACACCCTC
>VWZQ01005469.1:1136774-1147059 GCA_013397015.1 Myiagra hebetior | reverse complement strand
ATAATAATAATAATAATATAGAACAATACCTTCACGTTTTCCTACCAGTTGAAGAGGAAAACTTGCAGTCTGTCCCACATGTGGAGGAATAACACCTTTGGTGTTGTCCCTGGTCAGTGTAAAGGAACTTCTCCCGTGAGTTGTTGTTTCTTGTCTCACTAAGTTGAAAAACAAATTCTAGAGCAGAATGGCATCAAGGTCTTAAATGCATTCATAGCTAAAAATCAGAAAGTGCTTTTGGGTTTTAGCTGTGGGGTTCAGAAAATTGAGTAGATTCTAATTAGGGATACTTTTAAGTACATTTGTGCCAGTAATGCAAGGAACCCATGAACAAAAAATACACTAAGGGACCTTATTTTTCATGAAAAAAAGAAGAATTAGTCAAGAGTGTTGTTTGTAGGAGACAGAAAAATAAATATGCAATTTTGTCCTTTTTTTTCCCTGAAGTGTGGTGTTCCCTTCCAAGAGGAAGATGTGATTGTCCTTAATGGTAATAAAGAAGATGTGGAAATCCTGAAGAAGAGGATGGAGGAGAGAAGACTTAAAAGTAAATTAGAAAAGGTAAGATTTTTATGCATTATTTATTATAAAATCGGGAGTATTCTTGTCTGCAATGAATCTGCTCTTAGATTTGCTGCTCTTTCAGCAGATGGAGGAATTTACTCTGGGAGCTGTGTTGTATTTAAACACTACTTTGAAAAGCTGTGGGGTTTTTTGTGTTTATTTTGTCAAGACCATCTTGAAGTCATACATCCTAAACTTTCTCCTGCCCAGCAGGCAGTGCCCTGTGCTCTCAAAATGGGCAAAATGGACCCTGTACTTCAGGGTTTTCCTGAAACTAATTAACTCTAGTAATGAGCTATGTCATCCCTGTATTGTGGCAGTTCCTGATGATGGCATCAGTTTTTTGATCTTATAAAATGAGATGTCTTTTATTGGCCTCTGCCAGCAACAGGATGTTGGGATCTGTGCATTCCTGGGCTGATGATGTAAGTGTGGGAATTGATCGTGTTCTGTGGTTTTCCCAGTCCTCAGCAATTACTGCACTGCTAATTCCCACCTAATTCCCACCATGCTGTTGAGGCCTTTGCATTTTTTCAGTCTGACCAGGTAAAATGTGGTGGAAATGAAGTCCTTGCAGCTCTGCTGCTCTGCCCTGCGAGGTGGGAGTTGTTCTGGGGTGCTGAGCTGAGCTATCAGATGTCACTTCTGCATGTAGGAATTTTTTCAGCGCTGCTGTTTTTCCCTGAACTCATTCCTGGAGGATGCCAAAGTGAGCAAACCTTAGGTCTGACTCAGGCCAGGGTTCTCAGGCTCAGCTGGATCTCAGGAGCCTGAACCATTGTCTGCTGCTTTCAGCATCTGAGACTTGAGGTGGAGGTTTCATCCCTTGATTTTGCCATGCAAATATCTCCCTAGTTTGGTTTAAAACAAATGCTTGTTTACTTGCCAGGGAGCACATGATTCCTTCTCCTCACAGGGCCTTTGTTCATCTGGGCCAGTGCAGCATCTCTGGGCCTGGGCAATCCATCAAAAGGATGGTTTTCCATAAAAATCCTGCTGTTCCATTTCCTGTTTTTCGTGGTCTCTGCATGGCATGTCTTATAGCTTCTGGCATAAGAGTGATAATCTTATGGTGTCTATTCACATGGGTTTTCTTCTTTTTTTTCCCCAGTACTTTGTAGTTAAAGGTTTGGAAAAAACATTTATAATTTGATGCTAGACTGTTACAGTTAACAGCAGATGAGTGCTCAGCCCCAAAAGCAGTGGTTGGTTGCACTTGGTTCTCTTTAGGAACAGGGCCCCAACAAAGCACCTGTAGCTTTGGGTCAAATAATTTGGAATAATCTGAAAGCTGATGCTGTCCCCCAACTTCTGCACAGCAGAGAGGTCCCTAAATGTCCAAGGCAGTTGTGGCTTTTAGGGTGACAGCACAAAAGGGCACCGTGCCCTGGTCTTGGGGCTCTGTGCTGGGGGGGAACATGCAAATGGGATTTGTTTGCTCAGTGGAGAATTACAGGACAGGATTTGCAAATCTCTCAGCAGCCTCAGGTGGTGACCTTGGTGCCCCAGCTGGTCCCTGCAGCTGGAACCAGCCCCTGCTGTCCCTGGCACCATCTGAGACCTGGGAGCTCCATCCCAGTGTCAACACAATTCCCAGTTGGTTGTTTCCTCCTCAGTTCCTCAGAGCAGGCTCAGTGGACCTGCTGTGTTTGGGGCAGGAAGCACAAACTCCTTTTCTTTATCCCCACTAGACAAAACATCAGCAAGGTGCAGCTGGCATGAATACAAACATTTATTCAGGCTCAATTCTGCCCTGCCCATACTGAAATACCTCTATGAACTATATCATGCACAGTGAATATTCACATCCACAGAGTTACAGACATCTGCAACGTGACTTTTCTTTGGAAACCCACCCATACAAAAGGTGGAAACCCCCTGCTCTGAGGTTTTCCAGGTGCCTGAAGGCCAGGCTGGATGGGAATGGTCTGTGGAAGCTCAGCCTGCCTGGGCAGGGGTGCAATGGGATGAGCTTTAAGATGCTTCCCACCCCAAGCATTCCATGGATCTCTGACAGCAGCAGAGCCGTGATCCTCTGCCACCACCTCCTGGCTCAGCTTTGCAGCAACATTTGCTGTGGCATTTTTTCCCTGAGCATTAATGCTTTGCTTCACTGCAGGGGTTCTCCTGAGTTTTAGAACAGAATTAAATATATTTATTTTCTTTGAGGTTGTGCAGCTGCCTTAAAACATGTTCACAATTCAGAATGTATTCAGTGAGAATAATGCTAATGACTGTTCTAATACATCTTTCTTTTTCAGCTTGGCATTTATGTAATCAAAGCCAGTAATGGGATTCTTCGTGTTTATTCTGTGTTTTTTAATCTGTACAAACATAAATTAATTTGGAAAATCTGCTCCACAGATGCCTTTAAAAAATTTAGATTAACTATGTGCATCCTTTCTTCCCAAGCAATACTGCAGCACAGGGTCCAGTTATTGACTGGTACCCAGGAGAAATTTTTTTATGGACTCAACAAAATTTAGTGGATAGGAGATTCAGGATTCTCCTGAAATTTTTATTGAAAAACATCTTTATTGATTACAATTAATGGTGTCTTATTAATGTTGTACAGTTTGCTGTCCTGCTGTGTGGGTTCAGATTATCAGTTAATGATAATAACACACCCACCTTTCAAAGTATGCAAACCAAAACATTAAATCCAGACAAAATCCAATTTTATCCTGCACAATTTTCTTTAATGTAACTGCAGGGTTCCCAAGAGTCTTAATTTTCCCATGTAGAAATAACACAAAACATGTGGAAAGAAAAGCTCCACTGGGTAAGAGACAAAAATAAATTCAATTGTGTGTCTGTCAAATATGAGTTGGGAGTTTTATCTCCTTTCAGTGCCTTACCAGGTTTCTGCTTGTGTTGTTTCAGAAATCAAAGAAATCTAAGTCAGCAGGAGCAGCCTCTCAGCAAGAGACCTCTGCAGGTAATACAGCTCCCAGTTCTGTGTCACCTTCTGAGTCTTGAGGCTGATTCAGGACTTCATTTTTGCGGCCTTTTTTCTTCTTTTAGATTCTCCAGGTCCCTCAAAAGCTAAGAATGGAAAGGATTGTGTCAATTCGAGCTCTGGGGAAAACAGGCAGATTGTCTTCACCAAAAGTTCAGGTTGGTGCTTAATCCTAATGTGAAAAATGGGACCAGGTTTGCTTGTTTATGTCATTCTAATATTGCTTTAAGTTGGGAACTTGAATGGATGAGGTTAGAAATTTACACATTTAGGGTTTGGTGTGTCTGTTTTATTGGCTGTGAGGTAGTGGAGGAGAATTTGCAGTTTCCTGATGTACAGTTGGGCAAAAACTATGTTGTGGCACTTTATTTGGATGAACTGTTTTAAAAATCCCTTATTATTTAACTTTTAGTCCTCTTTTTATTTGCTCATTTGCTGTGTGTCCTTGGGAGCCCTGGAACAGAATTTCAGGATGCACTGATGAACCTGCAACAGCCTTGAAGCTTTGAGTAAACTTGGCAGCCCTTAAATCCAAAGGATGGTGCCCTCTCTTTATTTAATATTTATTCTGCTATTTAATGTCCCCGTGCTGATATTTGCACACAGGATGGGTACATTTTTAAGGTCAGTCTGAGGTTTCTGTAGGAAGTATTAAATCCTCTACATTAAAAAAATCAGAATAGTTTGGAGAATCTGAGAGTGATGATCCCTAGATAAACTGGGAGAAGCTGAAATTCCATCTGCAATGCCTGACCTGCCCTCTGCTGTCTGCTTTTATACAGGAGAGACTTTTAAAAATACTTCATCCCAGATGATGATAATTGCTCCTGGATGTTGAGCAACCTCGTAATTCTAGTAATGTTAATGAATTTGCTATTTTCTGAGGGTGTAAAATTTAAAAAAAATGTGCCTTTTGAAACTGCTGTTTCTGGCTGCTGTTACATTGACCAGCAAGAGATCAAGAGGAGAGAGGGGAAAATAAAGGAAAAATCCATGAGGAATGGCAGCAGCATGGGAGTCAATTTGTGAACATGGCACCCTGAGGTTTCTGGGCTTGCATTCTTCCAAATCCAGGGTTTGGCAGTGCTTGCCACACAGCTGCTGGTGGCACTGCAAACATTCTGTGAAATGAAAAGGGTCTGGCCTGTTAGGATTTGGGGTGGCACACCCAATTCTGTGAGGATTTGGGGTTACACACCCAATTCTGTGAGGATTTGGGGTTACACACCCAATTCTGTGAGGATTTGGGGTTACACACCTAATTCTGTGAGGATTTGGGGTTGCACACCCAATTCTGTGAGGACTTGGGGTGGCACACCCAGTTCTGTGAGGATTTGGGGTTGCACACAGTTCTGTGAGGAGTTGGGGTTGCACACCTAATTCTGTGAGGATTTGGGGTGGCACACAAAATTCCTGGGAGCCCCTGTGCCTGAGTTTCACTCAGGATGTTGAGTTTCTGTGTTCATTTCTTTGCACCAGAGACTTGGCATTTTCAAATACCATCCTGCAACTTGGGAGATGAAATAGTAAAAAAAAACCCTAACTTTTTTTATGTTGCAGCAGATAAAATACACTGAGAAAAATGGCATCAGAAACAGAGGATGGGCATTTCCCTACTACAAATATAAAATTATGCAGATCATTTTTGTTGGTCATAACTTTGCAAAGAATTGAGGGAGCAGAGAGATTCTCTGGGGAAGGTGTGGCCCAAGTTCAGCTTTTGGCATTTGATGTCTGATTTCTAAACAATACTTCAGGCTGCTGGGGGTTTTCATGTTGCTTCAGAGCTCAGAGCCACTTTTCACACAGAGGAATAAATGTTGGCAGTACTGAATTGCAGTTCAAGGAATTTACAGAATTCCTCCCTCAAGATTTCTAAATGTATTTTGAGTGTGAATTTTAAAAGCTGTTGAGTCCAGTTATGGGAGATATTCATGAGAGACCTGAAAAATGTTTGTGTTTTAATTTTCAAACACTGTTTTTCATCTTTATTTAAATACCTTTGTCCATTGTAAGCTGTCATGCTTCATTCTATTCCTTTTTCCCCTCAGAGAATGGAAATCCATCAGTCCCAGGAAAAGTCAATAAAGCTTCTTCCAGCACCACCAAGAGATCCATTGCAGACAGCGAGGACAAGTCTGAGGCTTACAAATCTATTTTTACAACTCACAGCTCAGCAAAACGTTCCAAGGAGGAGTGTTCCAACTGGGTTACTCACACAGCTTACTATTTCTGAAACAATGAGGAGCCTCAGTGGAGCAGCCACTGCTCTTTTCCTCCCCCTGGGCTCTCTGTCCAGCTCTGATACAGAACTTTTGTGGTGATCTCATCCTGCCAGGAGTTCCTCTGTTTGTAAGTTGGTTATGAACCTGTTCACAGCTGCTGAACCTGTGTTAGCTGCAGCTTCTGTTAAATAAGAATAGACCAGCAGAATCCATGTTGTAGAAGCAGATCTCATTCTGAAACGTTGGATTTTTTGCACAAAAATTCTCTTTTCTGCTCCCAGCTGGGTGTTGTGGTCCTCAGTCACGGGGCTGTGACCTCAGGAGGGGCAGGGAGGGGGAAGTTCCTCTCTCCTCCTCTGTTGATTTGTGCCACCACTGTAATTACAGTTTTCAATGCATAACTACAGAATTCAAACCCTCTGTAACTTTCTGACAGCAAAAAGAGAAATTATGCTTTTTTTTGTCAAGCCAGCTGGGCCCCCAGTAGAACTATGTATTTCTGAAAGGTTCTGTAGGTATTTTCAAATAATTTACCTTTTGACAGAATAGATGAGAGCACAATCATGAAAATGTTTGTGCTACATTCTTGTCCATATTGCTGTAGCCTGGTTTTAACAACAGAATATTCCCTTGTTAATGCTTGAATCCCATAATACCTACATGGAATGACCAGAGGGAAGGTTGGAAGTTTTTCACTTTCCTCTCTCCCTCTTTTAAAATTGAAATCTGCTTTTCAAATCTTGGCACAAACTAACCAGAATAGAAATGCAGAAAGGAGGAGGCTTTTAAAACCACTGCATGAAGTTACCTTGTTACCTTTGTGTGTGAAAATGATTCATTAGCCTTGTAATTTCTTTTTAAAAGTGTCCCCATTTATAATTGGCAGTAGTTACCTGGAGATTCAGATGCTGTGTTGGTATTTGCATAGGTGGTCTCCCTGATTCAAACAGGTTGAATGAAACTGCTGGGATTTTATTATTATTTTGATGGGTATAATTAAAAATTGGCTTGCTGTAGAATTTATGTGGTGGTAAGAATTTTTGTTTTCCAGAGACGTGAGCACATCAAACAGTTTGAGGTTTGCTGGAGCTTCCAGGAAGCATTCAGGCACATTTTGTATGCATAGCTAGGAATCAACTTTGTTCTCCTTGTTCTGTATTCTTTTCCTCATTATCCTTTATTATTTGTTGCTTACAGATAATGAAATTTCTGTACTAAAGGTGTCCCGTAGTAGGGCTTTTATTTGCAGTCTAATTCTGTTTGACAAAACATGTTAAAATCCTATTAGTGTTTTATAGGACTGCACTTTTCTTCTACTTACAGCAGTTATAAATCCCGAAGGGAATTAATTGAAAGCTTTTGATTTAGTTGTTACATTGCTAAAAAATACACAGGGAAACACAATATTAAGTTTTGCTTCTCTTTTCTTAATTATATCAGGCAGAGTCCAAGCTGTTGCTCCCAGGTTTTCCTGCCCACTGGGCCATAATAGTGACTCCTTTTTTGAGTCTGATCTGTTCATCTATTAAAACAAATTGCTGGCTAATAAATTGGTTCATGTATAGATTCTTCCTGTACCCTTGGGTTTATCAGCTCATGCTCTGCCTCTCTGCCAGGGTTGTGTCCAATATTCCTCCATCCCCACGTGGGGAGCAGAGCTCTGAAAACGTTTATGGCTTATGGAAGTGTTTTCAGTGGGGGCTTTTCCTTCCCTTCCCGAAACTCCAGCTGTGAAGGAATGTGATGGATTGCTGGCATGTGAAATATTGTTGGAATGTGAAATATTTCTGGCCCGTGGTGCAGTTCTTGCCACAGCTGGTGTCAGACAGGAGCCCAAAGTGCCACTTGTGCTGTTGGCAGCCCGGGATGGGCAGCGGGCACTGCAACGTTGACTTGGCAACTTTTAATGGATTCAAGGGAATAGTTTGCTGCAGGATGTTTGCTTTGTTGTGGTTTGCTTTTTGTTGGAGAGGGCAATTTAATTTTCTTTTAATGTAGGTGAATTTGAATGCTGGTGAAAGTTGAAAACTGCAGAAGTCTTAGAATCTGAAATCTGGGTTTTTTGAGATGCTGCATGAGTCTCCCACAGCATTGCATCCGTGGGGCTGTTCTGGGGAATTCGTGGGACAGTTAGGTTTGTTTCCATGCTGTTCAAGCCTTGGCCTTTCTTCTGAAAAGCTCAAAAAAGCATCCAGTTAGTGCCAGGTGTGCAATAGGGGCTGTTTTTGTGGTGTGGTGCCCGCTGCGGACTGCACTGAAATGCAGCAACTTTCCCCTCACTGGTGGTGAAACCTGGCCTGGTTGTGCACGAGTGCAGAGGGGCTGGAAGGTTCTGTGTCCTAAATCACCATCCTGGGAGCTGCCTGCCACGGGAACAGGTTCAGCCCTTTCCATATTGGTGCCTCTGAATCCCAGACCTGAGGCTGTTCCCACATCCAGGCCTGCAGAGCTCAGCCCTCTCAGTGGTCAGAGCTGCAGCTTCATTTGGTCTCCAGCTGCCACACCATGAGATCATCACATGCCACTCAAATGGGCCAAAAAAGCTGAAAGTTCCCTTTAAAACGTGGTGCTTGTTAGATTAAAATATTTCTTACTCATGTCCTATTCTTAGCTGAACTGAACAAACAGAGTTGTCTGTGAGTGTCCTGCCTGGCTGTGCAGCCCAGAGCCCTGTGCAGTTGGGAGGTTTTGCTCCAGATTCAGACCCTGCCAAATAGTTTCTTGGTTGCATTTAAAAATAAAAGGGTTGTTTAGACATTACAATCCACAGAGGGTCTGAAATCAGTGTGTCCTAAGCTGAATACAAATCACAGACAAAAAGTGTTTTGTTGGGAGGGTCACGAATGGAACTGATTAGTGCTAGACAGTGTGGATTTCCTTCTGGAGGATGGAGCTGATAGAATTCCTTCCTGACAGTTAGAAATTATAATTGAGTTGGGTTTTTGCTGTGCTTCAAACTTAACCAAGCTTCAAAATGAGTAAGAGGGATGGAATCCAAATCCATCTGCAGTTCTGCCTATAAACCAGGATTTAAATCTAAATATCCATCCAAGTGCCCAGTTCCTGGGGAGGTGCTGCTGCCAGTGTTGGAGCTGTGGCTTTGTCAGGAATTGGGCTTCATGTGGATTCAAGTATCTCTTACAGGTCAGTGACAGAATTCAATTTACAGACAGACCACAGATCCCATTTGGGAAAGAACCAGTTTCATTATGGCTTTGAGTAAAATGAAATTCTCTTTTGAAAATGTTTCCCTGCCAGCTCTTTGTGACACATCCAGCACAACCCAACCTTTGTGTGGTATCTGTGAGAGGTTTTCTCAAAAGCCAAGGGCTCTCTGGTGAAGAACAACCCCTTCCCCTTGCAGGAGTGTTCAGCTCTGACTGCACTGCTACTTTTTCCACACAATTTTTCCTTTTTTTCCTCTCATTTGCCTCTTTCTTTCTGCTGCCTACAGAAATTTCCTCAATGATAGAGGAAGGGCAGGGAACAGGGAATGATGAGGGTGATGGTGCTCTGGTTTTTCAGCCCCTTTGCTCTTTCGGGGGCTGATCTGCATTTGTGCTGCAGCCTAGACAGGGGGATTCTCCATCTTCCTGGCCTTGTCCTAAATGTGACACCAGCTGGAGTCAGGATAGACTTGGAGTTTGTTACTTCCTGATCAGGAGGAATTTCTTGCTGGAAAGGGTGCTCAGGCCTTGGCAGGGGCTGCCCAGGGAGGTTTGGAGCCTCCATCCCTGGAGGTGTCCAAGGAATTTCTGGAGGTGGCACTCAGAGCTCTGGGCTGGGGACAAGGTGGGCATCGGGCACAGCTGGGCCTCGATGATCCTGGAGGTCTTTTCCAACCATAATGATTCCATAATTCTATGCAAGACTGAGCTGACTCTAAATTCTCTGTTGTTAGCTTAAAATAGAAACAATTTGACAGTGTAAGTTTTCCTAACAGTCATGAATATCACATTTTTGTGCCATGAGTTTCCACTTTTGGCTTGGTGTTTGGGTTTTTTTTTTTGGTGGTTTTTTTTTTTTGGTTTTTTGTTTTTTTGGTTTTTTGTTTTGTTTTAATTAAAAGCAATTTTTTTTTAATTAAAACGAATTCCAAGGAATGCCTTAGTCTCAGTGATAAGTGAGGTTTGCCCTGCCTTGGAAGGGCTGCTGTGCTGGCCGGGATGGGTGTAGCTTTCTGCAGCTTGCCTACAAAGCTAAAGAAATGCAAAGCAGCTTATTGCTCAATTCTGCTGACTTTAGCAACTAGGGAGGACAAATTAAAAAAAGAAAAAGGGAATATCTAGTCTCAACCTGGGCATTTAATGGGTCCCAAAATGTGCTGAACTCTTTAGTCTAAATGGGCTCTTTAGTGTGGTGTCAAATAAGTTAAAAAGCGAGGGAGCTTTACAAAGCTGCCTTCATTGTTTAAACTTGTTTCACTCATGTTAAGGCTAATGTACATTTATTCAGACTGACAAAGTGCTGAATTTACACAACAGGGATAGTAATAATTAGGTCAGATACTTTTCAAATGGCAGCAGGAGGGTGGGGG
>VWZQ01005469.1:1118750-1135379 GCA_013397015.1 Myiagra hebetior | reverse complement strand
ACAAGAAGGGACAGGGGGGGACAAGAAGGGGACAGGGGGGACAAGAAGGGGGGAACAAGGGGGAAACAGGGAGGGGACAGAGCGAGCACATCCCAGCGGGACCCTCCGCAAACCCAAAGCCCGACTCCGACCCTTCAAAAATCCTCTTGGCTGCTCAAAGTGCCCCAAAGCGGGCTGTAAACCATCGCCGTTTTCAGGCGGAATGGAAATCCCGGGTACCCAGAGCGGTGCTGAAGCTGCCCCTCCTGCCCCTGGAAGGTGCCCGGAGCCCCGCGGGTGCCCGGGACTTGGTGCCGAGGATGCCGCAGCATCCGCGGGGTCCGCGGCTCTCCGGAGCCGCTCTGTGTCTGCTGCACGGCTCTGCTGGGGCGTCTGCCCTGGGAAATGCGGGATTTCGGGATAAATCTATCGTCTCTGCCGTCCTTTCCTGCTGCCCCCGGTGTTTTCGTGCATATGGTGTTTGTATACACTTAAAATCGAGGAATTCGTCGTTAATTGAGAGTGGGGGAATGTTAACAGTGATAAAGAGAAGGGCGGCAAAGAGGGAGAGGCAGTGCCCGACTTTTCGTGGGATGACTCCCAAGTGAGAACAGCAGGATTTATTTGACGGTTCGTACACTGATTTTTCAAAGCGAGTTGGTCAGAAAATAGAGGGTTTGTTACACAGAAAATTCCAGTCCTTCGGAGCTTCTTTCCATCCCAGATCCGAATGAAAAGCACAAACTACTCCCCCAAGAAATGTTCTGTTAGGTGTTGATTTGGGACGGTTGTTCCAGCGATGTTCAAATATTTCCTTAATAAAAACAAGCTACTCAGAGAATTAACATTGTATATATCTTAAATTTGAAATGAAATCAAATATTTGGCTCTGTCACCCCCTAAAAACAGTGCAAATAGCTGCGTTCTTGGGATTTAAATCCTATTTTCTGGCATCTGTGTTAATATGAAACATTTTCTCCTTGCAGTGTTTAGTGCTTCACGTTTGATTTGGAGAGATCCTGGAGTCAAGTTGGAATTTCAAAAACAAAAGAGGGAAAGAAAAACTTGTCTTCTATTTTAGGGTCCTGCAGTACTGGAAATGCAAAGGCTGCAGAGTGAATATTTAACAAGTGCATGAGAATCTAAAAAAGTGTAAAGCAAATGCCAGGCAGCAGTCGCCTTGCCTTGTTCAACTAGAGCAGCATTAAGACATTAAAAATAGATTTACAGATTTCATAATGCGATTGCAACATTCACACAGGTTGGGATTTTTAATTTAACTTTGAACTGGATCATGCAGATTGCAGGGAGGCCAGAATGGACTGTATTCTAATGGGAGAATTTGCCTTACGCAGGATTAACATATCAAAGGCTGGGCAGGATTTTTGGAGAAGATGGCACAATGATCTGGCTGCTTGTGGGGTTGGCACCTACCGGAGCTGTTGGCACTGGAGGAGGGTTTCAGACCATGAATCAGGGAGGCACTTGCTCTGCTCTTGTCCTGTTCCTTGTGTTGCCCACCGGGCTTGGTACAGGCTGCTAAATTTTGCTTCAGTCTTCCCTTGGTGTTTGAGGTCTGGTCAAAACAGAGGTGGCAGCATCTTGGTTTAAAAAAATTAACTAAAGCACTAAGAAAAGGCACTGCTGGCTGGGTGAGTTAATAGATGTCATCCCCTCCTGTTCCCTCCCTCACAGGGGCCATCCCACCCTCACTGAGGTGCAGTTGATGGTGTTGGCTTCAACACCAGCCTAAATAATATTGCCAGGAAAGGAACTCAAGGCAGGCAGGGATTGCCAGAATTTTTATCTCCAACAAGGGTGGACGGTTGCAGCATTTTGGAGGTGCAGGGGAAAAGGTGAGGAGGAGAAAGGACACAGGCAGGGCCTGGCTCCAGGATGGTGGGGAGCATCCCTGCTGCTCTGGGTCCTGCCCTTGGGAATACACCTGTGGCTGTGCTGGAGATAACTGCTCCCCTCAGCCAGAATAATGGAATCCTTCACTGTTCGCTCCAGAAGGATCCAACAAACTCTCCCCACCTGCACAGAGAAAGGCAGGACACCCCTCTGAGCCCCCTGCACGTGCCAAGGTGTCATTTTGTCTGTCACACTTTGTGTTTGCACCCCAACACGAGGACATCAGAAGCCATCACACCGCCTGCCCCCTCTGAAGGGACTTTATCCATTGGCCCAGTAGCAGCCTGGTGTGAAAATCCACCTCTTTGGCCAGAGCTTCTCCTCAATGCTGGATTCCCAGTGGCACATTAGTGAGCTTTTTCCTGGCAGGGTGGAAGAAAACTCTGCTTCCACTCAGCCCTGGCTGCTGTGGTGGATTCTGCGTGCTCTGCTGGGCTGGTGGCGTGTCATGATCACAGGGATTATCCCTGATTTCCAGTCAGAAAATGGTCCATAGGAAAACAGCCGGGTGATGGGACAAACAAAAGGAATTATGAAAACTATATAATTTTCTCTGAGAACTCTGGTGCCTTCTGGGAAGCATCAGAGAATCCCCAGCACGAAACATCCCCTCAGACACGGACAGCACAGACACGGAGCAGTGTTGAGCAAGAAGCTTGACCAGAGCAACGATTATTGATTTCAAAACATCCCAGAGCTGTGTGGCCACAACAATCCGGGGCAAAATTGGAGGAGTCAGAGTGAATCAAAGCGGGGCAGACTTGCTGCTCACACGACTGCTGGAGATCACTTCATGCAGATATGCAACAGCTGCAACAAGTTTCGTGCAGGGACTTGCCTTTACATTGAACTGAAGTGCAGGCATGGGCTCTCACAGGGGAAGGAATGCTGGCTGAAAGGAGCAGGGAGCCTTCTGCATCGGGAAACAGAATTCCTGCTGGATTTGAGCTCCTGAAGGAGAGGTGCCCAGTTTTGGTGCAGCAGCTCGGGCTGGGGGTTGGCTGTGAGCTGGGATATTTCCTTGCAACGTCAGAAATGGAGAATGAGGTTGTCTGTGAGCTCGTAGTGCTGCTGCCTGTGAGAGAGCTGTCCTGGGGACAGGGTTGCTGCGTTTTGCCAGAGCACAAATTAAACTCTTGCTTTAACACTTGGCCTTTTTTGAAATCACCACTTTCCAGCAGCTCGGGGCTTCATGGGAATTTTCCAAACAACCTGTGCGTGATAGCAGAGAAAAACAAACTTTTGTTCCCTGTGTGGTGATGCCTCACACGCACTGGGGAGAGCCTGGGGATCAGCAAAGGGGAACGTGCTGAGAGCTGGCCTCGACTGGCACTTAGTGAGAAACAGCAAACCCAGCAGGTCCCTGTGTGTGCATCTGAAGGGCGCAGACACTGCCCCAGAATGGTCACTTTTTACGCCAAAATGTTGGATTTTGATGGTGCAGCAAAACTGCCAAGAAGGAGATGGTGCCACACAAGACACCCAAAGTGTCACTCTGAAAGTCACCTTGGTTTTCCGTGATCTTTTCACATGATCTCTTCACATGATCTCTTTGCTTTGTTTCTTCTAAAGCAGAAACCACCTGCCTGAGGAGTCTGGTCTGTCTCAGGGGCTGACATCCATTCATGGTAGCATTTGCAACTCTATTTGCTGATTTTATATGTTCTTCTTTTCAGGTTCCCCTGTATTTAATGAGAGGTCCTTTTTTTTTAAATGAAATTTCAGATTTATCTGAAGCAAAGCAGCAAGTGCTTGTGAAATGGGTTCATTCCTCCCCAGCAGAGCTGGCTTCCAGATTTAGAGATTATTGGAACTGTTTTCACTCATTCAGCTCGGAGCATTCCCATGGGATTTTTAACCTCTGAGCATGACTCCTTTCATCAGCAGGGATTGCAGTAGTCTGCAATGACTTTCTCTCCTTTGGTGCAAAAGTGAAATATGAATTTATGGTGTGATTGCATTGAGATTTCAGAGCTGTGCTGCAAAAATCGATGTTGCTGTGATCTTGCCTGCCTGGAGATTACAGGCAAATAACACTTGATAAACATCCCATACCTTGGATGATATATTGAGCTCCAGAGTGGTTTTATGAAGCTGCTCTGAAATTATTCTCAAAGGATGCAAAGCTCGGCTTAGCTACAACTGTTACCCATAGTCTTTAAAGAACATTCTGCAACCTTTTTGCTAAACAATCTGCTCAGCTGTTACCAAGTTTTACCCAATATTCAAATGACACTTATTCCTTTTCAACCCTTGCCAAGCTGAGGTTATTAAGAAAGAGATACAAATTAAAAGGATTAAAAATGCAACTCTAATTAAACCCATATGAGCAGTTAAAAGTCGGCTCTGCCCTGGTTATCTGAGCACACAGAAATATCACCCACAACTTAAAACAGCCAAAGTCCCCATTAAGAGCTTGCTGAAGGCACCACCAGTGTAATAACACACTGTGCCTCCTCTGGAGCTTCTTCTGCGTGGGTCTTGAAATATTTTAAAAACTGAGATGAGCCATTGCTCTCCCCACTTGCAAAGAAGCAGCAGGTGAGGTTGAGAGGAAGGAGAGGAGATTCTGCACTTGCATCCTCCACGAACTTGAACTCCGTGACCTCATCCATGGAGAGGAGCTCTGGTTGTCCCCAAAATCTATGGCAGAGGCACGGGGTGGGGGTGGCTTCCTTTCCAAGCAGACCTGGGGTTTCTTTTCAGAAGAATGTGCAACAAAAACATATCGAGCCACGCTGGCTCTCTATGACAAAAGTGAGTTGGTATCTCTTAAATAAGTATCCAAACAAGCCCTTGAAGACACATAATCACCCAACAGCATCTGTGATCACAGCTCGGCGTTTTAAAGGATTAGGGGGGGATTAGGACGTTTGTAAATTCCTCACCAACCTTTTGTAGAGTCAGGATGGAATATTTTTTAAAGAATTCACAGACTGTCTGTTAAAAGCCTTTATTCCCCTGATTTGTGCTGGGTGTGGGCCTCTTTGTGATTTTTTAAAAGGTAGCCTAGCATGGCTCATCAATCTAGGCTGCATATAAATCCTGCTTTGTATGATTCCTAATAAGCTTCGAGGGCTTTCTGCTCCTCATGAAGAGTGGGAAAACCTCCTTGCTCTGGAGAATAACAGCTCCTTTCATTCTGCCGCTGGTGCTGCTGGTTTAACACCCCCACCCAAGCGAATGAAATCACCCGGGGAAAAAAAACCGAGTGGGGTTGGATCCCCAAGAAGTGCTCCAGAAAAGCCTCTCATGTTCTGGTGCTTCTGGGGCCAAACATATCGTGATTGGCTTGAACATTCACAGGAAATAATCAGGGTTCACCAGACAGGATAACAGGACTTTCCTGCTTTTTCTGGGAATGGGAGACAAAGCTGGACAGGGAAGGAACAGCCTGACTTGTGCCTGCATCCAGGTGAGATGAGCTGGCATCATTTGGATACAGAGGGTATCAGACAGGGATGTTCAGAGCATCCCTTGGGCAACAGGAATAGGAAATACATTAAAAAAAATCGGTTTGCTCGAATGGATTCTTCAATCTTCTTTTTGGCTGCTGTCATCTTCTCCCCAGAGCTGCTGAGGATGGAATTTCTGTGCTGCCCAGCTCTCCCAGCAAGGTGCAGCAATCCTGCTTGCAGATGTGCCAAGCATAGGGCAATACACACAGGCTGAAAAGGCTCAGCTTTGGGCTGAGCTTTTAGCTAATTTTTTTCTCCCCAAAAATGTCTGAATGTTCAAAGCTCTGCACCTGACATTTCCTCTATAATTTCACTGCTGTTTCTTTAGCCGAGGGCTAATCCTGACCATGAAATCTGCTTCTTGTGTGTGATCATTCCTCCTGTCTGGAGACATCTCAGAGCTGTGATCCTGGAGGTCTTTGGAATTGGTGAATGTTTCTGGACCCCTCCATAGATGAGCAAAAGCTGCCTTTGACAATTCTACACCTTCTCGTTGACTTTTCTGATTTCTCTTATTTTTACTGTTTTTACCAAGGTACAACCATAAGGAATTGAAAAAAAAGATAGATAGATAGATAGATAGATAGATAGATAGATAGATAGATAGATAGATAGATAGATAGATAGATAATAAATCCCTTGAAGTGTCCAAAGCCAGCTTGGATGGGCTTGGAGCGACCTGGTCTATGGAAGGTGTCCCTGCCCATGGCAGGGGGTGGAAGGAGAGGAGCTTTAAGGTCCCTTCCAACCAAACCATGCTGTGATTCCATGATTTAGAGGAGTGAGGGAGGGTCCCCTCAGTGTCAGCCTTCTGGCCCTGTGCTGTTTTCTGAGCTGGGGACCAGGTAAAAATCCGAGCACCAGCATCCTCCCCGCCAGGAAAAGAGGGGGTCCCACCCCATGTCTGACAGGTTCTTTGCTCCCTTCTGGCTCTCCTTTGCTTGTATTTAGGGCAGTGTGCGTTTGCCAGGCTCTGTGTGGGGAATTAGGGCACGGGAATGTTAATTTTTGTTGCTGCTTGCCCTCAGACGTGGCCCGGGAGTTCTGGCCCAGGGCCAGCCTGAAGAGGTCCAGGAGCTCTGTGTCTCTCTAACCAGAGGTGTTCCTCTGCAGAAACACAACCACGGGGTTTCGTAGGGTCACCCCTGAGGAAAGGCAGTAATTCACACTTTAATTAACCTGCTGAAGCCGCTGCAGCCACCTGTCAGGGAGAGCAGAGCCAGCACTGGGGTGAAATGGGAGAAATGTCCCAATTTGAAACCAGAGGAGAAGGTGTAAATCTTCCCTTTAGAAGTGGGGAGGGATCAGTACACACAGGCCCAGCAGCAGCCCAGCTTAGTGCTAATTGCAGCTTCACCTTTTAGCTATATATTAAAAAAAGAGCTAATCCTTGAATATTTAATGTCCTGTTTCTTCATGACCACAGAGATTAATTGGGAAATGGGAGTAACTGGAGGAGAGGGGCAGAAACCAGGGCAGCGCTGGGCAGCCTGAGCCAGGGTTTGGTGCCTGCCCTCCCTCCCTGCTGGGCAGGGCAATGGAGAAGCACTTGGAAAAGTGAGGGTTTTGCTCTTTTTGGTCGGCTTCTCTCCTCCTCCATGCTTTAGTAATTTCTGGGTGACTGATAGCGACTTTCCAGGTCAGGAGTCTCCAGTTAACAGCCGGGATATGCCCTTCCCGTTGGTCATTATTGCCTAATTAGCAATTTGCAATATTTCACAATCGATGACAATGACAGGAGGTGCTATTTGCAGGGGTGGGGGCTGCGGAGCGTTTGGCAGCGTTTTCCTGGGAAAGCCGGGCAGGAGAACGCAGAGCTGAAGACGTGCCCAGGATCAGGAGAGGTGCCCCCAGTCCCAGTTATGCCAGGAAAAAGGCTTTTCCCAAATCCAGTGCCCAGGGATGGCCTCTCTCTCCACCTGGCAAGGAAAGTGGTGGGAGTGGGAAGTGCATGGGAATGTCCTGGGCGGCTGAGCTGGGAAAGCAAAGCAGAAACTGCTGAGGAGGAAGGAGGCTTTGGAGGCTGGAGCTCCCTGGTCCCCAGGGGAATCCTCTGGAGGCCCCTTGAACTCACCAATCCCGCAGAAAATTCACGCAGCAGGAGCAGTGCACAGAGTGATCCAATAAGTGCCAGGAGCTGGTTGCTGCTGCTGAGAGAGCTCAAAAAAAGGAAGAGAAAAATTTCCCCGCTCCGTTTTTGGCACTGCTGAGCTGTTGGTGCTGCACAAAAGGGCAGCCTGAGGCCACGTGCAGTGCCAGTGACTCCAGACACTGCTGCCCCTGCAGAAGCCCAGGAGAGCAGGGACACATTTATTTATCCCTGCTGAGGTGGGGACTCGGTGTGACACCAGCACAACGCTCTGCCCTGCTCTAGCAGCACCCCCAGCCAGCTCACCCCTTAAAAACCATCCTAACATGAACCAGTTCACCTCAAGGTGGGCATGGAATGGCTCATCTGGCCCTGGAGGCCTCCAGACTGAATTTGGCATCTCCTGGCAGTGCAGTCTGACACGGGGAGTTACTCTGGAGCAGCCAACTTCATATCACTGTAATTAATGTGAGCTTCCTCTGCAGGCCCTGAGTGTTTGGTGGGTTCTATGGAATGAATGCAGAGAGCACAGCTGCTCCTGGGGAAGCTGTCCTGGAGGGACCAGGGCAGAGCAGCCTGGCCTGAGAGCTCCTTTCCTGTCAGGGAAGGATCACAAGGTGTGGAAATGGCTCTCCTATGTTAAATCACCAAATTAAAGGTGTCAAGCCGAACATGAATACACCCAAAATAGTATTTCCTACTATAAATGATGCAGAAAATGAACGTGGATGGAATTCTGCTGAACCCTTTTTAAATGCACTTTGCTGGATGCAGTTGTTCACTGGAGATCCTTGGGCTGCAGCCAACGTCGCTGTTTACTTTGGAGAACCAGAGCCCTTTTATTTGTGCTAATCGCCCACCTGTGATAAGAGAAAAACATAACAGAGATAAAAATAGCCTGTCACTGCAGCATTGCTGAGGGTGGGAGGAACAGGGCAAAGCACCCAAGGGTTCTCTGTTGGGAATGAGCTTTTAAAGGGTCACAGAGGATGATCAGTGAGGAGCACAACTCCTGCTCCATTCAGGGATACCCAAACCCTGGATAAATCCCTGACTATTCCTGGGCCGTGCTTGCTTTTTCTCAGACCAGTTCCCCAGCTAATGCTTTTCAGAGACAGGTCTGAAATTAAGATTTCCATATTCATGTGCCTGTTAACATAGATGCATTAAAAAAACTTAATGAGCTTATGTAACAAATTGCTGTATGACACTGTAAACGACTCGGGAGAGGATCTGTACTTAGGGAGATAAGGATGGCATTTGCAATGGCACCAGCTCGGGGAAAATTACAAGGAGCAGCAATTGCACGGTGCAGGTAGACTGTCCTGAGCCCGGAGCCTCAAGGTGCTGTCCCGCCAGCGAGGTGTGTGCCTGGGGAGCCCGGCCACAACCCTCCTGCTCAGCCCACACGGGGCCACGCAGCCACGGCCTCCACCCTGGGAGGTTTTCCATATCCCAGGGACGAAATGAGGCTGTGCTGGGAGTCAGCATCGCCTCTCTGCCATCTCAGCCTTCCTGCGTTGAGCAAGACCCTTCGGGCAGGTCTGCAGGGAGCAGAGCTCGCCCTGTGCCTGCTCGGAGCTGGCTTTGGGAGGCCTCCAGCCACAGCTCTGTGCCTGCTCCAGAGGGAATTGGTGTCCCAGGCACGGCAAGGGCTCCCGGAGCTCCCAGCTTGGGGCAGGGGCAGGGTGAGCTGGAGGTTTTGTAGCTTGTAGATATGCTTTACATGTCCCTGTTTCCTGCTTCCCCACTCCAAACAAGGAAATACTGCATCCCAAAACTTTCGGGGCAGGAAGATGGGGAGCTGCCTACGTGTGTGGGCCGTGCAGAGCTGCTGAAGACAAACAGAGCGTGGCAGATTTTCAGTCTGGGGCTGCTGAAGATGTAAATTCTCCTCCCCTGCTTGTGTGCACACAGGATCCTCTCCACAGACCATGGGCACAGCACAATGTCCCCAGAACCTGAGGGAGCTTTTTAGGGAGGGAGGGCTTAGGATTGAAATCGGTGAGTGCTCAGACCCTTCCATTCCCCAGTTAGAGCAGAGTTTTATACAGAGAAGTCACCAGCGTGGGGCTCTTCCACCCAGTGTCCCAGGGAACCACAACTGGGCAACCGCTGCGGCAGCAGAAGTGTGAACTCATCCCTCCCTCCCATGCGCTGGGAAGCCTCCCTGTGACCATCCACACCCCTCTGCTATTAAGCAGAGCCAGGTTTGGGCTCCAGAAGGCACTGTGGGCTCGGAGAGGTTTGGCTGGCTGGGCTGGAACGAGCCACAAGTGGCAGCTGCTTCCCTGGGCATGGACAAGGAGCCCGGGCATTCCTGGGGCGCTGGGGGCTCTGGAGGACCCTCACACGTGGCCCTATTTCCGCAGCCGCTGTGGTGGCTCTGTGGCTCTGGACCTGCCCAGGAAAACTTTCCCAGGAAAACTGGGAACGCCGCAGGGACTCGGGAGCTGGGAACAGCCGGGACCTGGTGCGCAGCTCGGGCTCTCTGCGCTGATGCTGCTCCCAACCGCACCGCCACAGATTTACAGCCTGGCTGAAAGCAGCGAGGATTCCCCTGGCAGAGCCCTGCCGGGATAAGCTACGCTGACAGAAGAGCACTTTAGCTGCTGTGTTCTGTGTTTACACAAGAGCAGCGCTTTATCGCTCTGGCTCTGCTGGCAAAGCTCCCCTCGGGCTACTCCGGCTGCAGCCTCCCTGCGGAGCCGCACGGGCTCCAAGGAAAATCGCATCCCACCGAGGGGCCTGGGAGCTTCTCGGGGCGCTGTGCCAGGCTCCCCCCGGGCAGGCAGTGCCCGAGAGCCCGGCCCGGGCTGGGCTCAGGTCACTCTGCACACCCACACACACCCAGCCCTGGCCACCTCGCCTCGCTCCGGGCTAACCCATCATTTGCATGGGCGCAGCCTGACCTGGATTGAGCCCGTGTCTGCCGCGGGATTTGCATCTGTTGAGCTGAGCTGGTTTTGTTTCGGTGTTGTGATTGTTTTTAATTCTAATGCAGCCCGGCACAAGGAAGTGGTGACCTCGTTCCTCTTCTCTCAGCATCAGGGCTGGCTTTCAAAGGCACCATCCATCCTGCACCGGTGCCACTCTCACCTGTGAAAACTGCCTTCCTGTCCTCCAAATCCCTTCTAGTTCCTCGACAGATCCTTGTCCCACGGGTCTCCGAACTTCCCTGTGTCCCAGAGGGAGGAGCAGCTCTTCTCACATCCCTCCGAGGCTTCCCTCGGCTGCTGTCCAAGGCCACGCTCCCAGCGTTGTTAATCCCGGCTCTCTGGACACCCAGGTCACCGAACAGTCCAAATTTGATCTGGCTCAGGTGTGGACCCAGGGCTGCCTTTCTGCTGGGTCAGTCAAACCACGGGGTTAGGGTCAGCTTTGGTTTTGGGGACAGGATGATGGAGCAGGTCAGGCTGCAATGCTGTGGGCAAAAGACATCTTCTGCAGCCTGAAACTGCTGCGAGTTAGTGCCAGCTTCATTTTCAATACATTTGCATTGGCAGAGTGAATTTACCCTTACTGCTTTCCAGGGCTGGATTTTTGTAGGAGGAGGAAGAGATTTAGAGCTGCTTGCCCTGTGTTGCCTGCTGGGTTCTGGACTGTGGCTCCTAAATCCCAGGAAGCCCAGAACTGAAGATGCCTGAAATGCTGCCTGAATTCACACTTGAACTGAAGCACCCTGAATTTTATTGCCTCTGTTTTGTTGCTGAAGAGCGAAGAATGTGGGGTTTTAATGAAGAAAAATCACCAGGACATCCCAAGTCCGTGTCCCTCTGCAATCCCACCTGCATGCAATTACCTGAACTGGATAAGAGGCTTCAAAGTAGTGTGAATTCTTTCACCTCAGAGTATTTCCTCTGTGCCTCTGCAGCAGCAGTGCTGCAGGAAATTTCACAAATGAATTTGCGTGGGAAAAATAAATCTATTAAAAAAAACCACTCAGCCCCTACATGTGTTTGCTAGAGTAACCAAAATCAAATCCTTGAGAGAGCTTTTCCCCCATTCATGATACAGTTCGGATTTTGTCCAGCTGAGATGGAGAACTCCAAGGGAAACTGGCTACTTACAGGGATTAGGAGTTTTCAAGAAACTGGACTGTGGAAGTAAGAGAGTAAGTGAATATGTTTTCTTTACTTATTTAAATTGCCTACAGGGAAAATCCTCAGCTTCAACTCACATGACCCATTGTCCTGACATCAAGGTCAGTTTACTGATTTCATCACCCCTGAAGAGTGAAAGGTAACTAGAAATAATGCAACTGACTGCTGCTTTGTAAATTCATTCCCTCCTGCACAGGTACTGTCTGCATCTCTGCTTTATATTGTGCCCAAAATCATCTTGGAAGGTTTGAGATGATTTTCCTATCAGGATTTTAAACTTGGCATGTCTGTGTGTACCTGTGGATGCACGTGGAGAAGTGAATATTTTTAAAAATGCACTTTACACACTTGAATGATACCCTAATGGTGCACAGGCTGCAGGACCCCTCAAAGTTAGGGATGGAAAAGACCCTTTGTACCTGGTGCCCATCTCTGTCCATGGAGGAACCTTCCCCAAACATCACCATGGTGCCCCAGCAGTTGTTTGCATAAAACATCATCCCCAACCTTTATTTTTTATAATATGAATTATGTCTATTGTGCCACGAGCCTGTTTATCTTTTAACTAAATATATGAATCCCGATTTCACTTTTAGCATTGTGGTTTTTTGACTGTTTGGGGGTTTTTGATCTTTTATTTTGAGCCTGTTCCCTGCAAGAGGGAGCTGAGTTTTGTTACACACAGTCCAGCAGTGACAGCCTTTGGAGCAACACTCTGGCTAACAGCTCCTGATGGACAGGAGGGAAAAAGGAGGGAATTTAAAAAGTCAGAGCATCCCTCCAGAATGGAATGATTCCGCTGCAGGCAAAAAGTCAGGCCCTGAGGAGGCTCAGGGTCATTGGGCAGAGATGGGGATCGAGGCCCACAGCTCCCTCTCCTGTCTCCCACTCCCGATTAGAATCCAGCTCTGGCCACTGCTGGGATTATTATCCTCGTTTTATGAATGAGCAGACCAAGGTAAATGCAGCTGCTGTATTTGTGGTCATCCCCTGCCTCAAGGACAGGGCCAGGCGGGGAATCTGGGTGTTCCTGTGCCCTGTCCCATGCAGTGGCTGCAGGCAGCCTCGTGGGAACTCTCTCTCTCCCAGGTATCCTTCTCCTGCCTCAAACCATCCAGCCTGACGGAATTTCTCGTGTACAAAAGCCAGAGAAACTCCTCTGCAGGAGCCCCAGGCAGCTGCACATCACTGCTGAACCTCTGCCACACGCCATGGAGCATCTAACCCAGGGCCCAAAAGCGCCTGGTGCCAAAGCCTGTCACTTCTGCCCAGGAATTGCTAAACATCCTCAGTGCTGCGGGCTCACGGCACGCCATGGCCAGGGGACTCTGCTGCTCCAGCTCCAGAGGGAAGGAGCAGCAAGAAAACATAGCTGGGGTTGTGTTTATTAAGCAAATTAATAGGATGAGAGAAAACGAAGAAAGTGTGGGCACTTTCTTCTCACATCCTGCAGACGTGAGGGCTGGGGCTGAGGCAGGGAGCTGGGAAGGGAATCAGTGCCTGTCAGAGCAGCCCCGCTCCACTGCCTGTCACCTTCACTTTTGGGGGGTCCAGCACCCTCCCAGCCCTGAGACCCTCTTCACTTTTGGGGGGTCCAGAACCCTCCCAGCACCCCCCGTACCAGTGCAGGATCACAGAACCACAAAACGGTTTGGGGTGGGAGGGATCTTAAAGATTATCCAGTTCCAGCCCCCTGCCCTGGGCAGGGACACCTCCCGCTAGCCCAGGTTGCTCCGAGCCCCGTCCAACCTGGCCTTGGGCACGCTTAACACCGGGGCAGGAGCTGCGGGAGCCTCGGGGGAGCTGGCGGCAGCCCGGGGCTCTGCGGCGGAGCCAGCGCCTCCCGAGCGCCCGCTGCCCTCCCGGGGGAGCCCAGGGGACGGCGAGGAAAGGCTCCCGCCGGTCAGGGATTTTGGGGATGCTCCGGGGGCCGGCAGCCGCGGGGAGACCCGCACCGCCCCCCGCGTCCCCCGCGGCGCCCCAAAGGGAGGAGAAACGGGGCAGCAGCGGGAAAAAAAGGCTTAAAATGTGCCGGCTCTGCCGCGGCCGGGGGGACCCGGTGGGCAGCGGGGAACGGCCGGGCAGGGCTGGGTCTCGGTGCCTTCCCTGGGAGGCGCGGCCCGGTTTGGGGAGGGGGATGCGGAGGGGATGCTCCACGCTCAGGTGTCCGCGCTCGGCCCCGGGAGCGGTGCCCGAGGCTGCGGAGCATCGCCTGGCACGGACGGACCGCGACACCACCCGGGGACCCCCTGAGCCACCCCGGAACCGTCCCGGCCCCGCGGCTCTGCCCCCCGGCTCTGGGCTGCGTGCGGGGCTCCTGCCCCTCCGGCGGGACGGGATGGGGGGGACACCCCGCTTTCCGCCCCTCCCCGAGCCGTGGAAGCTCCGCGGAGTCTCCCGGGGCCGCGGGGCAGCCGCTGCCTTTGTCGAGCTCTGCAGGAGCCGAGGCGACAACCCGGACAGGTTGCTGCAGCCTCATTAACAATACAGATATGTGTGTGTTTAAATAATTTTTAGAGGAAGAGGGATGTAACTAATTAGCATCCCCACGCTCTCTTTTAATTGCTGCCAAATAGGAAAACTACTGCCTGTGACAGAGGAGCAGCAGTGGGCTCTGGCTCCCCTCCCGAAGCCTGTTCACGCCTGGGGGTGCTTCGTGGTCCCCACGGGAAACTGGAATAGTCAAAAAGGGAACGGAGCCGCCACGAAGCAAAGCACTTCTGCTTGGAATCAAGGGATATCCCCTATGTAACAGCACCAATTTTTAAATATTTTTTTATTATTATTATTATTTTTAATAAGTTAATAAAAGCCGCCACCTGTCAGGAGCCACCTCCCACCCTGGATGCTGCCCGGACCCTGCACAGCTCTGCCCCGTGTCTCAAAGGCGTGTGCAGGGAGATTTGGTGTCCGTGCAGCAGCCCTGGCTGCCTGCTCATTCCCTGTGCCCGGGATTATTTTGGAAACGGAGCGTTTCGCCGGGCGCAGCTGCCGCTCAGCTCCGCGGGGACCCGGTCCGAGAGAACCGCGGAGGGCTGCGGAAAGCCACGCTGCGGGGAGAGGAGGCTCAACAAGCCTTATCCCCCTGCCTGAGCCCTCCGAGAAGACCGGAGCAGCTGAGCTGCCCGTGTGCCCGGCCGCACCGAAGCATCCCTGGCCGGCAGTGCCGGGGCGGGGGCCGCATCCATCACCTGCCGGCCCCGGGGCGCTCGGGACGGGCACCGGCGGGGGCTGCGGGCACTGCCCGCCCCTGCCCTGCCTCCCCTCCGCTCCCTGCCCTGCCTTCCTTTCTCTCCCCTCGCCCTGCCCGTGCTCTCCCCGCGGAGCCCGGACCCTGCGCCGGTCCCTGGCTGCGAGCACAGAGCGAGGAGCAAGTGGATGTAGGGGAAAGTTTGTCTCAAACTTTGTCGTGTTTAGCCTCGTCTCTGCTGTCTTGGCTTGCTGTTTAGGAAGCCAAGTGCTTGTTTTGGTCGCCTTGTTTAGGTAATTTCTTATGCATCCCTCATCCTCTTCCACGCTTCTATTTGTAAATATTATTCACAGATATTCAATAAATAAGAACGCGAATTCAACTTAGTGATTTTGGCCACCAGTACGAAGGTGTTCAGGCACTGACGATTCCAAAGAATGATAAAATCGTGTTCGTTTCTGTGTGACATTTCCGAGCAGGAAGAAAATCTGGCTTCTGAGGTTGTAATAAAAATAACCAACGTTGTTACAATTCTCCTTTGGAAGGAAGAAGAGCTGATCTCGAACCAGGGAAGCTCGACGGTTCCCTTCCTCGTTTCTTTCTAAATCCATCTTGTCCCTTTAATACAAATGAACTTTAAGCTCCCCCTGTATTTTATAATTTAGATTCCTAGTCTTAATGACGCCAGGAGCAGCGCAAGCACACTCGCTAATAACTGCATTTCAAAGAAACATCCCTGGAAGAAAAACACCGTCGTTAAAAAAAAAAAAAAAAAATAGAGACTCCACCAAAAATGATAATGTGGAGTCGCTGATGATGATGGGCTTAATGCAACTGCTGCAAATCAGCACCTGCGTGGGTAGATAAGGCAGATAACACCTCCAACAGTTACTTCCAGCACCCCCGTCCTCCTAGGGTTTATTTTTAGATCATGCATTTAGTCGGATGGAGGGGTTTATGGTGTTCGGATTTTTTAAAACTTTAATTAGCGTTCGTGGTATTTTTCTTCCCTGCTCTTTAGAGGGGGAAAAAGTGAGTGAAGTGCGAACTGGTTTAATCTGGAGACGTGGGTCTATCTCGGGCCTTGAATGGCAGCTCTCAGGCTCGTCCCCGGGCACTGATAGCCAAGATCTCCGCAGCCAGCACTGTCCAGGGTCAGCTTTTGTCTCTGCCACAATAAACAAACACTTGCTCCTCTCATGTAAATGAGCAGCGATCCGGATGCACCTTAAAACACTGGGAGAAGTCGTTGCTTTTGAAAACGATGTTCATTTTGTCTGACACACATAACTGCATAGATCAAATGCCTGCAGAAAGGTAGCAATTTGGCAGGGAAGTATTTTCTAAGCTTAGATGAAAGTGCACTCACGGCGTCCGAAAATGCCTGTCTCACCTCCCACCTGCTTCCCCAGCCCCGAGTTTGCGCGAAAAGATTAGGCAGGCGGGATTTTCGTTGAAAAAGGTAAAAAATTAGAAGAAAAAGAAACCGATGCGAGGAACCAGTCGCACAATTCGCAGAGCCCCGGATCGGGGACGCTGAATCAGGGCTGCTTTACCTACCGGGGGTTCGACAGCACCGCAGTAATCTTGTCACATCATTGAGTAAATTATACCTTAAACATTGCTAGCTTACAAGTTGTAATCAGTAATTCAAACTCTTGACAATTATGCAAATGAAGCCCCGGCTGCGCTCGGACTTTCTCGCTTTTGCTACCAAGACTTTTTTCCGAGTTTATTTCTCCCAAAAAAACCCGCCGGGCGCGGGGGCAGCCCACGCGGGGCTCCCCAAATCCCTTCCACGTGTGGGGGAGCGGGGAACGCCCGGCGCGGCTCCCACAGCCCCCAAAACAGAACGGGGAAGGAAGGAAGGAAGGAAGGAAGGAAGGAAGGAAGGAA
>VWZQ01005469.1:1082332-1100858 GCA_013397015.1 Myiagra hebetior | reverse complement strand
GGATGCAGGGATGCTCCGGAGGGTCCGAGCCGGGGTCCCGGCTGTCCCTCGGTCCCGCCTGTTCCCCGGTCCCGGCTATCCCCCGATCCCGGCTGTCCCCCGATCCCGGCTGTCCCCCGATCCCGGCTGTCCCTCGGTCCGGGCTGTTCTCCAATCCCGGCTATCCCCCGATCCCGGCTGTCCCCCAGTCCCCGCTGTCCCGGCACCGCGGCCGGGCTGGCTCAGGGCCGGGGCACTGCCCGAGTCCCCGCCCGGCTCTGGCAGCTCCTGGCTCGCTGCGAGGTCCCGCAGCCAACGCAGCAGGTCCCGGCCTGCTGGGGCTGGGAGATGGAAGGAGATCACAGCCGGGGCCAGGGGTGATGTGGCCCCAGGCCATCATCTTATATAAACCCCAACATTTGCATAATGTGTTGTACAAGATGAAATCTGAGGAAACTTTTTTTCCCCGTTTTTTATTAAAAGGGAAGAAAAGAGGTGAAAGTCATAAGACTTATGAATTTGATGGCTGGGCAGGGGGATATCTTCCTTGTACCAGGGTGTAAACTTAAAAATAGGATAAAAGGAAATAAACATGTTGAAATAGAGGACTGCATGTCTGTGCTAATAGGCCCCACTTAACTCCAGCAGTTTTTATCTCGAAGTTTTTCTGCTTCTTTCCTCCAGTTCTTCCCTTGGGTTTACATCCCTGCCTTTTCAAGTGTGTCCCTGCACAGATCCACCGGGAAGTTAAACTGCATTTATGAGGATGACACAAGGAAAGCTGACTCTTCCTGTGGTTCCTATGTGCCCTCCCCTGAACTCTAAACATGGCCTGGATCCCTGTGTGTTCAGGGATGTCTTCACACCTGCCAGTTGGACATTTCTCTGTCCCTTTCTAAGCCACTCTCAATCACCTTTGAAAGTTTTTTTTTTTTTTTTTTTCACAGCCAGGTTCCTGGTAGTGCCAAGTGACAGGATGGGAAGCAATGGGCAGAAACTGATGCACGGGGAATTCCACCTGAACACGGGGCACAACTTCATTGTGAGGGTGAACTGAGCACTGGAACAGGTCGCCCTGAGAGTTGTGGAGTCCCATTCCTTGGGGATATTCAAAAGCCACCCGGACACAATCCTGAGGGAGGTGCTCAAGGGGACCCTGCTTGGGCAGTGAGGCTGGGCTGGATGACCTGCAGTGATCTCTTCTGACCTGAACCACTCCGTGAGGTTCTGTGAAGGGTGGAAATGGTTATTACAGGATGCACTGCAGCTGGGATGTTGTGGAATAGCCTCTCCCGGGAATTTAATGAGCTTCATTACAATAACGAGTCAAGCAAACCTGTCCGTGTTGCTGCTGCTGGGTGTGAGAGCTGATTCCTGGAGCTGGTGACTTGATGTCTGGCTGCTGGAAGTCTCTTTAGTTGGTGTTTGTGCCCTGTACTTATTTCTGAGGTTTGAGACGCCATCATATGCAGGCAGCATCAAGACTGTGTCCCAAGTACTTTGTAGGCAATAAAAGTTGTTGTTCCCAGCTTATCCAAATGAGGAGTTTGAATGGAAGGAGCTTCTTGTGTCTGAGGAAGAAACCTGAAAAGTTACAAGGCCTCAACTGGGCAAATAATGAAAGAACTAGACTTTTCCTCTCTAATTTCTCTTTTGTTTTTATTTGCTGTGAGAGTGTTCCCTCTGGCATCTATTAGCTGACCTTTACAACACAAGGCAAAGGTGTCAAACAACACCTTCTCAAAATCTAAAAATCCCTGAGGCCCAGACTCTTTCTTCCACCGTGGGTAAATCCCAGGGCCACCAGGCAGGTAGGAAATTGCATCCTTGGGGAGGGAAGAGGCTGAGGGTAAAATGCACAACTGCTCTCTGGGGCTGTGCTGGCCACAGCGGGGCAGCTGCAGGACTGGCCCAGGGGAGCCTCCCACAGCCTTTTGCAGACAAGGAGCACTGAGAGCATTTCTGGTGAGTCACTGCTGGGCTACAGCACTGCCGAGCAACGCTGCTGGGCTGAACCACTTTGTAATGTAGAGGTTATTGCTCCTGTTACTCCTCCTGGCAGCACTAAGTTGTTGTGACAGTGATGTTGCTGGCTGCTGCTATTAATCCAGCCTTCCTGGAGATGCAAAAGTCAGGCTGTATCTGGGGGGAGATGCACAGCCGGATTCATCCCTGCTCTCTACTTTGTTGTTCTGAGTCCTGCCAAAAGAGCACAGCCATTGTGTGCAAGGGCTACAAACTGGGGAGGGATGCAACTGGGAGCTTTTCTGTCTGGGAGCTCCTTTCCCATCTCAGCCCAGTGCTGGACCACACCACCTTATTATCCAAAGGGTCACTAGTCCGGGTACACCTCCAATTTTTCCATGCAGTCACACATTTCTGCTGCATGCTTCAACTTCCTGCCTCATCAATGCCGCCCTTATCATCTCTGTGGATTTATCTGAGCACAGCTCATCCTTGGGGATGTGTGCTGGGGAAAAAGCTGGCTGGGGTGCTTTGTGCTGAGGGCTGGAAGGAACCATTCACAAGTGCCTTGTTCTTGCCCTCCCAGGGATGCCTGGACCAGGCCACTGCTCTCTCTGAGCCTCTCCATGCCCTGTCCTCAGCTGGATCTCATTCCCTGCCTCTGCTGGAGGACGTGGCCATGTGTGCAGCAGGCAGGGGTCCTGCCTGCCCTCGTGGAAGCATCGGTGGAGTTTCCCATGTGCCACCACAGGGAGCTCATTAAGGCTGGCCCCTGGCACAGATTGCTCTGCACAGGGTTATTTCCACACATTCCCCACCAAAACGGCCTCTCTTTCTGCATGAACTCCTCTTCCCGCCCAGTCCTTGGAGCAGGGAGTGACTTTTGGTGGGTTTTGACCATAATTTCCTGTCTAGTTTGAGAGATTCCCTTGCTGGAGAGGTCCAGGCTTCCTCTCCTGTATTTCCTGGCTGTGTGGGGTGTCCGTGCCCACAGCCAGGTCTGTCAGCAATGCTGGGGGCCTTACCATGGAAAAAGGTGTGAGAAAGGACAAAATGCTGCCCAGGAGTGCTGGGAAAAGGGTGAGGAACAGCTCTGCCATCCCTGTGGAGGTGCTCAAGGCACTGGAGGGACCTCCTGCAGCCATGTCAGGACTTGGGCTGGAGGAGAGAAGTGTGAGGGGGCATGCAAGGCAGTGTTTTAATTTTGTCTTTGTTTCTCATTGTCCAAACTTATTTATATTGACAGTGCATTAAATTATTTTTCCCCAAATCAAGTCTGTTTTGCTTATGGCAGCAATGGGTCAGGGATGCCCGTGTTTTTTATCTTGAGCCATGAGTTTTTTAATCTTCTTTCCTCTCCTGTTGAGGAGAGGCTGAGGGTGTGGGTGGTTCTAGGCCAAGGTCAACCCACCACACTTGTGTTCACCCAGTGCTTGAGCTGTATCCTTGATTTTATCACAAACTTTTCCTTCTCTGCTATTAACCTGGTGTCCACAGGCCTTTAAATCGGCAGGAACCCTCCAGATAAATTCCTTAGTCGGTGTGTGGGGAGTACCACAGCTGAAATGGGCCAGGTTTCAGGCTCTGGATTCCCTGGGCTATGAGGGTTACAAAGGCTCTGTGTAATCTCCTACAGCCCAACCAGATTTTCCTCAAAATTATGAGCAACACACTCAGAAAATACAGCCACAGCTAAAATTCTATGCTTAAAAATATTAATGTTAACTAGGGCTCGTGTGTGTGCTTACCAAGGCTGCAGGAAACTGCGTGCAAGGAATGCACAAGGGAAGCTGCACCCCCAGCTCTGCATGCACAGGTCCAAACACTTGGGTTCATTCTCAAGATGTGCATAAAACTCCTTCCCCTTCACTTGGTTTTACTGTAACTGACAAAGCTGCCTGACTCAAGCATTTCAGAAATCTAATGCTTAAGATTTCATTGCGGATTTTTTGGCTTCAAAGTGATTTTGTTCTGTCCCCAGAGCCTGGTTAAATCCTTAGTTATAATGATTGCACACTGAAGGGTGCTGTTACATAGAAATGCTGTCCCATAATGGCTTCGTTGCTGTGGAAAATCCGATGTTATTTGGTCATTCGCTACGAGTTCCCTAAGCCATCAAGACATTTGCCTCAAGGCTACAAACACAAAGCTACAGGCAAAACCCTCTGGACATAATGAGTGGGCATTTATGCAGAACTAAAAACTGGAACAGCTGAGCAGTAGCTCTATGAATAGCAAGCATGCCTCTAAGCACAAAAGACATCATTCTGCAATAAAGGGGTTTATAATGGTTCTGACATCTTGTATGTCAAGATCATGCTGCGTTGTTGTAACTTTTTTTTTCCTGTTTGTTTGTTTGAGCCGTGCTCCTTCAGTAAGGTGTGAGTAATTAAAGGGTGTGAAGGAAACCCTATAGCTCGGTAAGAACTAAAATTGGGGAACTGACACTTTTGGCAAGATCCATCATTTTGATCATGTTTGCTTGGGAACAAGCTTATTGCTCCCGTGCTGTGGGATAATAATAATTCCCAGTTCCACCCTTCAGGATTTCTTAGGGGTTCCTTTTGTATCAGCAGCTTTAATAGGCTCAAATCTAATGTTAGCTGAGAAGTGTCTTCTGATGGAAACACAAAGATTGGACTAACCATAAACTACAGGGTCAGGGAGTCAGGCAATACTAAGAAGGGCAATAAAATTCAGGGTGATTTGGATCAACAGGGAGCTGGAGGAGCTTAATGCTGAGAAATGTACCCCAGCAAGGTCTCAGGCCTTTGCAAATCATCTGTAGGCACTTCCAAACAAATGGCAAGAACAAGATGGGAAGGGATGTGCAGCTCTTACACCAGGAGCATAATGAAAACCCAGAGCAGAAATTAGAGCTGGAATATAGAAACAGCCCAGAGGAAAAACAGGAGGGGAAAGGGAATGTAGGAATACACAATATGATAAATCATTGTCTATGTGTTTGCATCCACATGCATCCGATCAGTTCTTGAGCCACTCTTGATTTCCAAGTTAGTGTGGAATTTTAGTGGGGTTTTTTGGTTTTGTTTCCATATTTTCCTTGTGCCAAGGTGCTGTGGGACTGGTGAAGGGACTTGCCAACCCTTTATGACTGGAAAAACAAATTCAAACGTGTTTTGCAATCCTTGCAAAGTCGTTTGGGCCTCTCAAAGACATCCACAGAGACGAGCAAAGCCCCAGTACTGTGATGTTCTTGCAGGAAAACGTGGTGCAGGGATTAGGTGCTGCCCCTGACCTGAGAACTGGTGGAAGTCTCCTCTGCAAAGCAGTGGAGCTACCTGGGCTGGCTGTGACTGTGGCACAATGAGCCAGCCCTGCACTTTGGGAAGCAAATTTCTCTTCCACCAGCCCAGCAAGTGCAGAGATCAGTGCTAGAGAGTCCAGAAAGCTGGCAGAAAACTGGAGCCTGCAATCCAGCTGTGCACTCACTTCCCCGTGTCCAAATGCCTCGCACAGCCACAAGCAAATTGTTTCTCCCCTTGGCATGTGCCTTTCTTATCACTGAAAACAGGTATCGTGGCTATTTTGCATCTCACCCTGAAGAGAGGCAGAGCCTAAACTGCAAGATGTCAGATATGGAAGGATGATACTTAAGTTGCTTAGGAAGGCAAAGGGATTAATTTCATTATCCCTCTGTCTTCTTCCTTGCAGCTGCTAGTGATGGCTTTTCCTGCCAGGAAAGAGACTCCTGAGGCTCTGTTGGGAGAATGACAGCTCTGGTAAGTGATGGCTCTGTACTTTTGAGAAGATAATTGATAGAGCAGCATGGAAGAACTGGGATTGAACTGTTCCCTTCAAAAAAAAATGCAATTTAAACCAAGGGTTTCTACTTGGTCAGGCTGACATTGGTGCAGCTGTGTGAAGGCAGGGCTGTGCTGGAGATCTGTCCCTGCTGTGTGGTGTAGAGAATGCTCCTGCCACACCAAACAGGGCATGCTCATGAAGTCAGATTTTGCTCTGCTCTGTTTGTACCAATTATATTTCAGACAAAGATTTTAGTCTCTGGAAGCATCTTCTACTGTTGTATATTTTAGTATCATCTCTGTGACTGGCAGAGAGGAGGTGTTTTGGTAAAGAGGGATTTTGACTGAAACCTGCTTCAGTTATTTGGATGTTCAGCCTGTTGTTTGACTGGAGACGTGTACTTTTGGCCGTTAAACAAAATATCCAGTTATAAAATGAAAACAGGGCATTAAAATACCTGTATTTTTGTATGCCAGCAAGTGAATGCTAAAAGAGATGCATCGTGACAGCAAAACTACAAAGACTGAGACTTGGGCATGCCCAGAGGTGGTTCTTGTTCCACCAAGGGTCTCCTGGCACAAGGACAGAGGTTGGTACTCATCTCCTGCTGTGGATTTGTGTTGTCCATCACTAGAAACCCCTCAGGAACTGCAGGAAATGCATGAGCAGGAGTAAATCCCAGGTCTGTGCACTGAGGGGAGTCCATAGCCTGATCCCACATCTCCACCAGGTTCTCTTGACTCTGAGACCTGACCCTGCTTTTTTACCCCTTTATTGCCCAAGTGCCCCTGGAAGCTGCAACCTGCCTTGCTTGGAAGGATGTGAGAGTTTCTCCTTTGTCATGTCATGAAACCCTTAAAAGTAGTCCAAGAATTCTGTTCACAGCACATCTCCCTTATCAGCCCTTCCGTGTGCAAACTGCCTGATCACCATTTAGCCTGAACAGCACTGCGAGCTTATTTGCTTTGTGATTTGTGGTCGGATCATTGCATTTCAGCGTTTACCAATGAAAGGAAATTACTAACAAGACACTGGTATTTACATTAATTGTGGCTTTGGGGAGATAGTCCAAAGAAAATTATGCCAAAGCCAGTTATTATGTGTCTCCCTAACAATTAGAACGAAACCCAAAGTTTATAAAACAAAAGTTGATCTCAAACAGATTTTAGCTGCTACTTGATGTTTTCCCTAGAAAGGGCAGAGGCAGGAAAAAAGGGACTATATTTTTTCTTTTTCTTCCTCATTTCTTTCATCTACTTTCTAAAAGCAGTGTAATGCACGTGGCTGGAAAAGGTGGCACGTCTACAGTTGCAAGAGAAGCTCCTAATTTGCCATGAGCTGATCTCAGCTTCCCAGGAGGTGTCGTGGAGTGGGTCACTTGTCACACATGCCACACACTAAATGTCAGTTTCCTTGGTTGAAGCAGTTGATTTTCATTGGTTTTGTTTCACCTCAAAGCAGTTTTGTGCAGCTCTGTAGGTTAAGCAGAGGTTTTGCTCCAAACCCTTCAAGGTACTCCCAGCTCCTTTCATGTGTATCCCACGAGATCATGGTGTGAGTGTGCTGAGACTTCTCCGTGCTCCTACTGCAATTTGAACTATTTCTGGACACTAATTCAATGCTTTTTATGATGTTAGATGTATGATGAAAAGCAATTTAAGGTTTCTTGGGATGACTCACTTGCCAGCATAGTAGATCCAAGAAACAAACACAGATGTGAGATTTAAATTCTCCTTTGGCATAAAACACTGCCTCATGCTATAAACCACAAACTATGCCCAGTGGAGACTGGGAACACTCTTCTTTTTTTAGCTTCAACTAGTCAGGTAACTTCTGACTTCAGAGGTGAGCAGGAATTCGTGCACCTCGTTCTCTCACTAAGCATCAGTGCTGTTTGTCCATCCTCACTAATGGTGGGATTTGCCTCCTCTCACTCCAGATGTCTGACCTGAGCTTCTTGTGGAGGCTCCGTAGTGAGGAAGTGCAGGCATTTCTGAGGGATGAATCATCTGCCTCGCTGTCAATGTCTATTTTAGGGACATGCCTGAAGTGAGGTGAAATTAAATCCTTCCCCTAAAATTCTTCTGTAAGAAGGGGGATTTTGGACGCTCTGGGGAGGTAGTCTGGGCTTCCTTTCCTCGGATGACCCCGTGAGCAGACTCTACCCTTATGTCAGTGCACAAGTCCTGAGCAGATCCAGGGGCAGGAATGTGTGTTCTGGCACGGGGCAGGCACACAGACATGTTCCTGCTGACCTGGCTTTGGGGTTATTCTGCCCCCACCTCCTCTCTCAGAGCCAAAACGGACTGCACTGATATGTGGCTGGCCACCAAGAGGCTGCAGACTAAAAGTGTAACCGGGTTTAATTATTAAGGTATAATTTAGGTCTTTGTGTTTATAGGATAATTGTTTCTTTTTTAATATAACTTAAACTTCGCAATACGAGAAACAGGCCTGAACCTGTGGACGGAGTGCTGGAAACTGTCTAAGAAGATTAAGGTCTCTTAATTGATTTCACATAAACAGGTGTGACTGAATTCACCAGAAGAAGGTTAAGACTAAATGTATTCTGCTAATTATGTGAAAATTGCCAGAGTGTGCTGGGTTGAGCAATTGCCTTCCCTTCGCAAGTGGGATCATTCCTCAACTGTTCATCAAATGGGAAAAATGACATTTCCTAAGCAAATGAGCCAACCTGTCACAAGCTGGGCTTTATTTTGAAATGTCTTTGCTTGTAGACACGTTGGCAGTGGTGGATTTGGCAAGAAGACATGGGAATGTCCCTCGTGTGCTGTACCTGACTGGCAGTGTGGGAGGACAGGTGTCAGAGCAGGGCTGTGTCATTCTCTAAACTTCAGGAATCTGCATAATTGGAGATTCCTGTTCTGGAGAACTGAAGGGGTAACTCTGTTTAAAACACTTGCTACTTGCTGTCAGTGTTTATGGGACCTCTTAAGTCAATTTTTTCCTGTTTAGTTACCTTTAGCACTGGAGATGCAGAGCATGGGCCCTTCAGCAGTACATGGAACACTCTTTGTCTTGGGCTCAAAAACACCCACTGGAGCATAAAACTCCTCACCCAGCTGACAAACAAACTGATTTATTCTGTTTACTCTGCACTCTTTGCCATCTGTCCTCCTAATCTTGCATCTTGAGGGAACAAGACAGCACTGACAATGTTGAATGTGTTGTAGAAAGGACAAAAGTCCTGCTTTGGAGCTCTCCACCTCCCCCTGTGCAGGTGGGACAATAAATTGTGTGATGAGATAAAAGTATCCCAGCCCAGCACCACGAGGGCCCTGCAGTTACTCCCTGGTGCTCCCAACAAAATAATTTGCTGATGAAATCGTCCTCTGAGTCTCCAAACTGAAGGGTGGCTTGGATTTAAGGTGTGATTTCAGAAGCACATTTGCATAGAGATGCTCTAAAATTAGTTCAGTTGCCTAAATTGCTGTTTTGTAATGGCAAAGATATTGTTTGTAACATTTAAAAGTAATATAGAAAATAATATCCCTTGTGTATTATTCTCTTTTTCTACTTTAATTTTAGACCCAAATGCAGACTTACATCGATGAGCAGTGAGTGATGATTTAACAGCACTTTGATTATGTGTTTTACTCAAAGTGAGGAACTACCAGGTAATAAGGAGCAAAATCTTAATTTAAATCTGTATTTGAAATAAACCCCATTTAATTGCAGCTCTGCAGAATGCTGGGAAACCATCTTCTAAGTGCAGATGCAGTTTTATGTATATTTTTTAAAATATTCACCATCCATTCAGATTTTCATCTCATTTTTTTGGAGACAGGGCTTTCTGAAGAACAAATCTTATTATTCTTAGGGGATCCCATAGGAAAACCTGTCTGTGTCTGCATTTTGAAAAAGGGATGTAGTGGTTGCACCTGCTGAACATGAACTAAAGTTATGCTCTTTCCAAAAGAAAAAAAACAACATTACAAATGAACTCAGCTTTGCAGAAGGTATCAGACATAATCTTCCACTTCTCTTGGTTTTGGTAGAGAATTAGGAGGAAGATTATTTCCAGATTTAGGCACCATAATTTGGGAAAGATATGAATCAGGTGGAGATTCTAAAAAGGAAGGAAAAAAGTTCATGAAAAAAGATTCAGCTTGGGTTGCTTTTCTCGTAGAAAAGACCAGGATGGTGTTACAAGCCTTGAGAAGGAAGGAAGAGAATTTATTGTGTCCATTCACCCATAAAAATAAATTTCTTGACTACAAAGCTAGACATCAGAAAACCATTTTTAGCTGTGAGAGGATATTTGTAATAGGTTGTGAGTTTCAGCTGAGGAAAAAATCAGACAAACATCAGTTTGGAGCAGGGAAGGGAATAGCTGGAAGATTGCTTGAGATCCTTTCCAGCCCTGTTGTTCTAATTTTATGATTTATTTTTTTAATAACTGCTGTAAGCACTCTCGTACAATGAGTTAGAAGAAGTCACTTTAAAAAGTTGTAACTTCAGTTACTGAAAAATCATTGCTTATTCCAAGTAAACAATTCAGCTTCATTTCCCTGTCCTGGATCGCAGAGTTTCCTTCTACAGAAGCATCTTCCTTTAAATGGAACACGGTGAAGAAGCTCCTTGGCAGTTTCCTGCCAGCTTTTCCAGAAATATATCTATAGGTGGAAGAAAAAACTCCTATCAGAACATATACTTTAAAAAGTTGTAACTTCAGTTACTGAAAAATCATTGCTTATTCCAAGTAAACAATTCAGCTTCATTTCCCTGTCCTGGATCGCAGAGTTTCCTTCTACAGAAGCATCTTCCTTTAAATGGAACACGGTGAAGAAGCTCCTTGGCAGTTTCCTGCCAGCTTCTCCAGAAATATATCTATAGGTGGAAGAAAAAACTCCTATCAGAACATATTGTCTGCAGGAGAGAAAAAAATTAAGTCTTGGGTTATGTTGACGTGGAAAGAGATCAGCGTCTGACACACTCGCTCTCATTCAAGTTTAAATCTATTTTGCAAATAGAAGCCCTGCTTCTTGCCATCTGCTTCAAACATCTCCTTCAGGCTGACTTTTGGCTGTTCTTCATAGAAACTCTTTTTATTCTCTACAGCCAAAGTTTCATTTGATTTCTGAAGGGGATGAATGCCCTGATTCCTTTGCTCCTTTGAAAACTCAAGCTGTTTTTTTAAATCAAGACCGTCAAGAGCTGGCTGAGAGGGCTTTGGAATTGGTAAGATTTAAGCACATGCCTTAAAATATTAAGATAAATCGGGTACTTCCTATTTATTTGCTGCCTAACACAAAACTCATTTTGTCAAAACAAGCTCGTCCAGGCTCCCACCTCTCTGCTTTTGTGCTGACAATAAATCACACTCTAAAATCCGAAGTTGCTCCGTGAATTTGGAGCAGGGAAGGAGCTGTGAGAGGAAGTTTGGAGGGGCAGGAACCTCAGTGAGACCAAGGTGCTGCTGCATGGCAGGGGATGCAAAAGGCAGACGTGCTTAACTCCTCTGAATGCAACCCAGTGCTTGGCAAAACATCTTCAGGGCATGGCTAGAAAGGGGGAAATGATTGATTGAAATAGATTTCCAAGTGATTTATCTAATCCAAAGTTATTTGCCACATCCTCTCCAACTGGTGAAGAAACAACACAATGCACTGAAAGGGTTTTGCTCTCCAAGGTGTGAGGTTATACAGGAATTACTGGTATTTTTTTTAGTGATTGGAAGCACTTAGCTCTTGGCCCCCTGCCTCATAATACAGCCCAGGCTGGTACAAGCAGTTCTGCAAAACATATAATTTTACTTCACTCGTGTTAATGATCAGGAAACATATACTTTTAAACTGATCTCTGCTGTGCAATTACAAACGTTTTGATGGAAACACTTTTTTTTAATTAGTTTCATTCCCATAATGACTCTAGTTAGACTGTTCCATTAGTAAGCAAAAGAATTGCAGTCTCTCATCAGGTTGTTTAGCTTTCAAAATCCAAACTTGTTTCTATAAAGAAACTGGATCAGAGTTGATTCTTTTAAAAAGATTTTTTTAAAAATCCCCAGCTTTGGAGAAATTAGATCTAAAAGCTCTCTTTTTCAGGTCAGTTATTATTTAATTGATAAACAAATTCAAGTGTTTTTGTTTAAAACAAATAATGATGTCTGAATCTTGAAGTGTGGTTTTTTATTTATTTTCTTGTGCTGGTGTGGAAATAGTGACTGGAACAAAAATCTCTGTGTGGCAGATAAATCTGGAATTAAGCTAAAATTGTAGGTGAGAAGGATGGATACTCATGCTGCTTAATAAAGCTTGATTTATTTCCACTAACCAGCGAAAGAATAGGATAAATCAGGCTGGATTTTGAAGATTTAGGGTCATAAATACTGTCATAAACTCTTCTGGCCTTTTTTGGAAGGAGCTTAAAAGCTGTTGAGGTTTTGAGGGGGAAGTGGCTGTGAAGTTGCAGGAATTCAGAGGTGGGATGTGTGTTAGCATCCGTGGGAATGTTGCTGGCTGGCGCTGAGGACTGAGATATTATTGTGTAAATGAAACATTGGGTATTCATTTTCCACAGAGGAGATTCAGTAATTACTGTGCTCACCCAGTAGATGACAGCTGTTATCATTCTGATGAAAAGAGCCCTAAATTAAAACCCTGTTGCTTTGCATAGATCCCTGTCAGAAACAAATGTTAATTTTCTTGGTCGGTCAACCTCCTTCATCGAGTCCTCTGGCAGGTATAAATATGGTCCAGATCTTTATTTTTGTTTAGTTTGGTGTTTTCTGGTGTGTTGATAGCTTTGCAGATGGGAGGATAAACCCATAATTAAATTTTGGTGGATTTGTGTGTGTTTCTGGCTGTGATACTTCAGCCAACACCGGGGCGTTTCTCAAGTGTGCAAAGAGCTAAAAACCACCCGGATCTTTTTTGGTTTGCCTTGTAAAACGTGGTGCTGCTGGAAAGAAAAAGGTTCAATGATCAGGATGCATTCCCAGCACAGATCTCTGCACACACACAGAGCAGGAGCTGTTGGAAAAGCAGGAAATTTCCTCCCTCTTCCCAGCTGTGGAACGAGGGCTCAGGGATGAACTTGGTGGCATCTGCACCGTCAGGATGGGGAGGTGCTCCTTGTGCACCTCTGTTTTCTTTGGAAACCTTTCCCAGTGATGGATTAAACCCTTTAATGTGTCATCATTTCAGGGCAGATGTCAGCTGCCAAGCAGAGCTGCTCTGTGCAGATAATGAGGGGGAAAATGAGCTTGTTGATAAGGCAGGTTTGATAAACAGAACAGCTCCTTGTGCAGGGGGGTTTAGGGTACATAGGAAAGCTCTGACGTGTGAGGGGACATTGGGGCTGAGTGAGGGCAAAGCTCAGGGTTTCTCTGTGCTGGCTTAGCCCCCAGTACTGACATCCCACTACTGTTATCCCACAAAATTCCACAGATGTGCAATGTTGCCTGGAAGTCACTCCTGATTTCCGCTACAACTGCAACCTGTCACTGTTACCTTCACTGGGAATGACCTCTGTTTCACAAGAACAAAATTCAGGCCACCAAAAACACCATTCCATGGCTTTCTTTTTATTTAAAACCTCCCCAGTTTGTTGGAGTTGCTGTTGGTTTCCCTCCAAAGGTGCTGAATAAAAAGAACTCAGATGGAGAAGGATGGATGCAGGGAGAAACCTTGGATTGCACGTGGGGTTTGAGGGCCCTTATTCTGTGCAACTTAAATAAAACACGGCTTGAAGGGCAGCAGAGACTTGAAACACTCAAAGATCCTGGGGAAAATTTGGATCTGCTTTGGGTTCCTAGGTTTGTTTCCATACTGGGAGTTGTTCATAAAGCAAATAAGAATCACTGGATTGTCCCCCAGAAACAAAGCAATCTGATTAATTTAATTAAGTCTTTATTTTTTGAAGGCAATGATAGATCATCTCTTTAGAAAAATGCAGTGCATGTCCCAAAGCAGAAGAACGACAATAAAAACTCTCTTGAGCAAATATTACTAAAGAAACTTTAAATATAATCAAGCCCTCTATCTGGCTTTGCTGCAAACTGTATCTTTTCTGCAACATTAGTGGTCCAGGAGTAATTAAAGCAGACTTCTGCAGAGAAATGCCTCCCTGGGATTTTACAGAGGAGAATATTTCGGCACTTATCAGAATTACAGCTTTGTTTTGGGCTTTTTTTTCCCCCTTTTGCCTAAAGCTGCAAGGATAGTGGGAATATTGCCTGTGGATGTCATTATTTCAGTGCCTGCACCGTTTGCATGCACAAAGTCTTTGGAGTTTCCACGTTGCACAGATTCTCCCTGGCTACCTGGCTGAGAGGAAATGTGAGTTTAATGGGTTTTGTGCTTTTAAGAGCTGGCTGGGCTGGAGAGAAATGCTGTAGCTCCAAGGACTTGCAGCTTGTGAGAATCTCCCACATCCCTCTGGAGAGGGAGACGTGATGGCACGTTGGTGCCTTTTAACTCTGCTACAGGTCTGAAGTGAACCTGGGTTTCTAACAGTGAAAATTTCCAGGAGCCTTTTGTAAATATTATTTTTTTCCTTCCCTGTTCTCCTTTGGATGGATGAAACAAGTTAGGGCTCTCTCCAAACAGACTTGTGCACAGCTTTTCCTAAGCAGGCAGATGTCTTTATTCTATTTAGCTTCTCTTCGTGGCTGAGGGGTTTGCAGGCTCTTGGAGAGGGCTGCTGGGGACAGAGGGGGTCTGTGCTGGCTCTAGGAATTGTCCTGGCCTGGCTGTGATGGGGCAATTCCATGGAAAAGCAGGACAGGCTCCTCACTGCTGGGCTGTGCCTCGGGCCCCGGTGCGAGCGGTTGCAATTTTGGTTTTTGTGAACACTCTAACTTCACAATTTCCTGAGTACTTGTGCCATTTATTTATGCCTGCCTTTTATTTATATTCATAGAAGTGCATGCAGACACAGAACTGAGGCTTACAAAAAGTTCAAGCCAATACTTGCCATTTTTTCGGAGATATTTTCACAGCTCTAATATTCAAAAGCTGCTTTTACTAATTAAGTTCTCTTAATTATATGATTTGCAAGATTAAAAGGCCACTGCCAATATAAACCACATATTGCCCCTGAACTGTTAGATTATTAAATTGAATTTTTAAATTAATTTTCACTTGCCATGATTTGTATTCTGTTTGTTCTGAGCTATTTTAAGCTCGGATAATAAATATCATGTCAGTCTCGTATTCATTTGTGGACATTTCCAAGTTTTCAGTGCTACAGGGTAAGGGTTTGAAAGACAACAAAACAATTTTTTGTTTTGTTTCAAAGAATTGTTTTTTTAATTCTGTTCGTCTTACGCTTTACAGAAGGCTTTTATTTTTAAACAAAATAAAAAAACCTAGGCTAAATATAAGTTGACAGCATCTCTCGAAATGATATTCTTGTTTATGACAGTGCAGAGGAGAGGCACAAAAAGTCAGAGGTCATTTTTTTATATGCAGTAAATTCTCATATGCAAGAATGTCTGGATGTGTAAAGTGTCTGTACGAGACTTGAGTCATCTCTTGCTCTCTGATGGGATTTCTCAGGGCTATGGCTGTAAAAACTGCTTGTGATAAGAACATCTCCCTGCTAATGTGTTTTGCAACCCTGGCACGTCCTGTTTGGAGCCCCTTCCTGCTCTCTGGCCACGGCCACAGCTCATCCCTGATCCCGGTGGGTGACTGGGCACTGTCAGTAAAATCGTGGGGCAAAAGCAGGAGCTGAGCCCACCCGGCTGCCAGGGACTCACGAGGTGGAGATGGCAGAACTGTGCCAGGCCAGGAGCTGCTGGGCAGGGCTGGGGCTGGAGGGAGGGCAGGAGCAGATGGAATTGGTGGCAGCAGTGAAGTCACAGTCCAGAGCAGGAGCACGAGGCACTCTGGTAGTGCTGGTTCATCAACTGTGCCATTCCCACTGGAAATAAACCCTCTGTTCCAGCGAGCTGGGATGCACAGTCGTGCTCAGGGATCTGTTTTTGGGGGTGATGAGTTCTGTGGTGCTCTGAGAGCTGCTGGGATTTGCCCTGAGCACCCTGATCCCATCCCAGGGCACCGTGGGCAGGTGCCAGGGCAGGGCAGAGGCTGCTGGAGGTGTCCTGGCTGTCACCACTCCCTGCTCTGCTGCTGTGATGTGCAGGAGAAAGCCCCAGAGAGATGCAGGGATACCCTGAAGTGTTCCCTCCTGACGTGCAGCCATTTCACAGATGATCCCAAATCCTTGTTGAAAGCCGAGGAGATCAGCACAGGGAGCTCTGCCTTTAGGTCAAGAGCACGATGTATTAATCTAATTTCAGTTTTGGCTCCTCCAAGCTGGCTACCTTCAGCAAGCTGAAAGCAGAGCACCCTTCATGGTGAGCACAAACTTGCATAACAGCTAATTGTTAGTTTGTTGTGTAGTGGAGGAAAAGTGAAACTCCTTAGCAAAATTGCCTTTTTCTTTCCTAAATTTCAAATACTGAGGGCCAGCACTGAGAGGTGCTATACAGAGCTACATCAGATTATCAAGTGGTTAAATTGCTATAATAAACTGTGCTGCTCTCACACTACAGAATTCTATTTCTGCCAGGAAGAGCAATAAGAAAATATTGGTTGGGCATGGAAGCGCCTTGAATTCAGAATTCATGTGGGAAAGCTAAGATTGTGAAAATTTATTGTTGCAAATGAATCTTTAAGAAAAAACAGAGTTCTTGATTATTTGTCTGGTATTGAAACTCAATGTTTCAAATAAAATATGTTGGGCATGTGCACAGAGTCTTAGATGTTGTGGAAGGAAGGGTTTTCATTGAAAGAAAACAGTCAATATTTTTGGCATCTGACAGAATGTATTTAACAGAGCTTGAAATGGTGAGGATGGGGAGCACGGAGAGAAGCTTTTTTTCAGTCCATGACTTCCTGAAAAATCTCCCTGGGAAAACCCCCACCATGTGTGAGCACATGCAGAGGGTGATGGTGCAGAAATGCCATTGGCTTTAGACACTGTCTTGATAAGGACCTTTCTCAGAGCCACTCTCAGAATGCTGCCTCTGTTATGCTGCTGTCCCAGTTTATGGCTTTTTTTTTTCCACTGCAAAAGATCTTGGATTGAGGGATTGTCCTGATGATCTGTTCAGTGTTCCAAGGGGGCTGATTAATCTGAAAAACCCAACAAGACAGCTGAAACCGCTGCCAAAAACTGTCATCCGTTCTGCTCTCTCAACTGCCAGCTTTCTGTGNGCAATAATAATAATAATAATAATAATAATAATAATAATAATAATAATAATGTTTTATTCCTGCTGTGTGTGAATGCTGGTGCTAAGCAGGAGAAAAGGAGGCTCCTTGGTCGTTGAAGGGAGGGATTTTGGAGCTCTGGAAGGAGGAAGGTGGCCAAGCTCTCCCTTGCCTGATCCACATCCTGTGTTTACACAGGCTGGGGATGGAGAGCCCATAGCAAGAGCTTCNTCAAATAAAATATGTTGGGCATGTGCACAGAGTCTTAGATGTTGTGGAAGGAAGGGTTTTCATTGAAAGAAAACAGTCAATATTTTTGGCATCTGACAGAATGTATTTAACAGAGCTTGAAATGGTGAGGATGGGGAGCACGGAGAGAAGCTTTTTTTCAGTCCATGACTTCCTGAAAAATCTCCCTGGGAAAACCCCCACCATGTGTGAGCACATGCAGAGGGTGATGGTGCAGAAATGCCATTGGCTTTAGACACTGTCTTGATAAGGACCTTTCTCAGAGCCACTCTCAGAATGCTGCCTCTGTTATGCTGCTGTCCCAGTTTATGGCTTTTTTTTTTCCACTGCAAAAGATCTTGGATTGAGGGATTGTCCTGATGATCTGTTCAGTGTTCCAAGGGGGCTGATTAATCTGAAAAACCCAACAAGACAGCTGAAACCGCTGCCAAAAACTGTCATCCGTTCTGCTCTCTCAACTGCCAGCTTTCTGTGCTCTTGCTGCAGAGACAGGTCTACTCTTAAAGATGCAGCCTGACATTTCCTAATGCAGCAGCAACAGGGTAAATGATGGGCGAGTGATTGAGGGGGCTGAGTTTTCCCTTTATTCTGTCACTTCTGAGTGGTTGCGTTTCTCTCCTGAGGTAGCACCGAGCCCACTGCTGTTAATTCTGGCTGCTGAATGCAATTAATCCAGTGGCAGAGAGGATGGAAACCTTCTGGGAGGGGAAAGTGGCTCTTGGAGGTCGACATGGAGTTGGTGTGGCTTGTTTTTGTGCATCTCACAGCAGCACCACAGCAAGAAAGGTGAATTATTCCTGAGCTGCATTTCCTATACACTCACTTAAAGCAATAATAATAATAATAATAATAATAATAATAATAATAATAATAATAATAATGGCATTTCCCAAGCACAAAGGAAAGCTGTGCAGGCAGGGAATGTCACATTTTAGAGAGCTGCAGTCTTTGGAATGAGAAACATTTAACGTGAGCAAAAGCAAATCACTTGCAGTGTGGGAACACTCCAGAATTAGATGGTATCCTCTAAATATTTCAGGATTGAGAGAAAATAAATAAGTCAGTATCTTTTTNTCCAGTCCCAAACTGGAATTGTGACACTTCAAGGTCCTGGGCTTAGAATTTTTCAGAAGCCATCCCTGGGTGCCTTGCTGGGACTCCCTAAGAAAACTCTTCAGCTATGGAAGCATAAGTCAAAAAGAAAAAAAAATATTTTGAAAGTAAACTGGATAACTGCAACCGAAAGCTTGAGGGGATGTTTAATGGGGCCATTAATAAATGACTCAGGCAGCCAATGGGACATAGCCTTTGGTCTCATGCCTTGCACTGCTCCAGAGGCTCCCTGTAATGAACACAGAACATGCCCCATCAAGCCTTGG